>JAJOZX010003035.1:242500-382500 GCA_023014485.1 Bathynomus jamesi
GTTAGAACGGGACAGTCGTCCAGTGCCCTTTTTGTCCATTTGTCAGAGTTATCCCACTGTATTGATTGGAGTAATACTTCAGTTTTGTTTCACTCTAGCAACATTGTTAATAGAAATATTCTTGAGTCTGCTATTATCCAACTTACAAATAACTTTAACATGAGCAAAGGTCTTTTTCAACTCGATCCCGTTGTTTTGAATTCGTTCAGAACGGATTTAGACAAGAAGGGTAGAGTGCTAAAACTTTGGTAGTGTTTCCTTATAAATTTGTATGCTTCTCTTACAATATTTATTTTTCAATTTAGTTTTATATTTTTTTATTTTTTTTTTTATTTTTTGTGACCTATATATAATTCAGGCCTTATCTATAAAATTGGTTGTAAACAATCCATTTGATCTTGTGTTGAATTCGTTCAGAGAGGATTTGGACAAGAAGGGCAGAGTGCTAAAACGTGGGTAGTTTTCCCTTATAAATATGTATGCTCCTCTTACAATTTTTATTTTTCGACTTATTTTTACATATATTTTTTTTTTTAATATTTTTTGTGACCTATATATCATTCAGGCATTAACTATAAAATTTGATCTTGTGTTGAATTCGGGCAAAGTGCTAAAATTGGTAGTTTTCCTTACAGATTTGTATGCTCCTCCCACAATTTATTATATATATATATATTTGTAACCTGTATATAGTCTTGAACTCTTTATTTACTTCAATGTTCCAATGTTCCTGAGGATGTCATTAGACGAAAGCGCTGGAGCACCATTCTGTGTTTCCTTTCCTTCGTGGTTTTATTCATCATATATATATATATATCAGTGGCGTGCGGTCCATGGAAGCAAGGGAAGCAATGCTTCCCTATTCAAAGAAAGAAGAAAATGCTGTATTATACTTTAAAGTTTAAACAGTTCAATATGTGTTAATAATTTGTACAAAATCATTTTATTATACTATTTATAGCATTTGATTGGTAATCAGGTGGATACATAGTATATACATTGGTTGCCTTCGTGCAAGGACCTTTAAGAAAGCCGACGCAAAAAATCTCGAGTTGGACAACAATTGACGAAATGCATCCTTTTTCCCAATGACTCGCTTTTTTTTACTGTTACAAATTGTTTCTTTCCATTCTAAAAACTCATTTAATGTTTAATAATGTAGTATTTATTGAATACAACAAGTTTCGTATATAGTTTTTCTACTAAAAAATTCCATGGCCATGTTAAGCGAAAAAGAATATATATTTATCGTTATTTTATCCTTCCCTATGTCAAAAAGGAAGCAATTTAGAAATCGCTGTCCAGATCTTATAGTTAATTTTCTTGAAATATCTGGCAACTTTTCGTGCTGTCTGCTGTCATTCTCTCATTTAAAGCGAATACATAACTACGCTAGAAATGCGCAAGGGGAAGAAAGGCTTGCAAGTTTAGCTTTAATCTCAATTGAGAAAAAGCTTCTTAAGGATATGAAAACCGATGCCTTTTACGAAGAAATAATAGATATATTTAATAAAAAAGAAAGAAGAGTAGAATTAACCTATAAGTAAAGTAAGTAGATGATTATATGTGTTTTGTTTTTATTATATACGAGTATTTTAAAGTTTTATTTTTATTTTATATAATCTTTGTTGTTTTTGCTTGAATTGCTTCCCCTTGACGAAAAATCACCGCACGCCACTGATATATATATATATATATATATATATTTCAAAGCTATTGACTTCTCCTTAGGGAAATTTAACGAAGAATTAAAATTTTTATGACAGTACTTTATTAATAATTAATTATTACCCTTCTAATCTTTTTGACAATCAATTAAAGAAATTTTTAAATGACACTTTTAATATTAAATTCCCCATAACCACAGTACAAAAAGAAACCAGATATATTAAATTACCTTTTTATGGTTATTTATCATTACGTATTCGAAATGAAGTATCCAAACTTCTTAAGTGTAGTTATCCCCAACTAAATTTTAGATTCGCCCTCGTCAACCCACTTAAATTATAAAAATTTTTAAAGTTCAAAGACAAATTCCTCAAAACTGTATTCCCCAATGTTGTTTATAAATACACCTGCGACAGCTGTAAGGCTGCGTATGTCGGCAGTACTCAACTCCAACTGGAGGTACGCCTTTCTCAACGTTTGGGCTTATCAAACCGTCCCCTCAGTAACCCACCACAATCCGCAATTAGAAACCATAGTAATGATAAGAACCATCCCCTTTACAAAACTCAGTTCGAAATTTCAACAAGAACCAATAACCTTACAGAACTCCGAATTTTAGAATCTTTGTACATCTATAGAAACAAACCCTCCATTAACAACAATAGTTCATCTTACAAATTACAGCTCTTCTAACTAACCAACCAACCTACTTTCATAGATATATTATACCTTCCAATGTAACTGACATTCATGCAGTTTTCTCTCAGTATATGCCGAATATGGAGGTTAACGTAATTATTGTGTATTTACCAGTTGAGGTTATTTTAATTTAATTTAATTTTAATGATTTTAATTCCTTTTGTGTTACTGTAATTTTAAATATTTATTTTTATTTTGTTTTAAGGTTTTAAGGTTTATAATTCATTGATGATGACAAAAGATTTGTCGAAAGGTCTGAAGTACAAAAATAAATGAAAATGCTTGCTGTTGTGATGGTCCTTTTTTTCATATATATATATATATATATATATTATATATATATATATATATATATACACACACACATGGGTTCAGGTACGAGCCCTTACGTGAAATTCCATCAAATTTGCCATTACAAAGTGTTCAAAGTTGAAAGTGCACAAATACACCCTGGCATTCATCGTAACCTTCACAAAGTCTAAAGCCCTTATCCCAGCTATGAGAAACATACCCACACCATCACACTACCATCTCTATACAGTACACTGAGGATCGAAGCTTTCTTCGAGCTGTCGGCGCATCCAAACTTTGCCATCGGATGGCAGTGTGTAGCGGAACTCCAGAGAACGCGTTTCCAATGTTTCATTTCCAGTTTCGATAAGTTTTGCATCACTGTAGTTATAATGTTATAATGTTTCAGACCAACAAAGACCCTAGCATCCACTCATGGCTGCTCCACCTAACTCTGTTCGTAATTGTGTATTGTGCATGTCCTCCGTGGCGGCGGAGGGGACCTACAATTTTACGTGGGTTCCGAACTACAAAGCCTTAATTTTACTACCTTAAACTATACCCAATCTATCAACATATGCGTCTAATCGATTTTTAAACATGTTTGTAGACGTGCTACTAATTACTTCTACCGGCAAACTATTCCACCTATTTACTATTCTATGCGTAAAAGAGTTTTTGGTAACTGCTCTCTCGAACCTTCTACTTGTCAACTTACACCCGTTATTTCTAGTCCTATTATATTGAGAAATTTCGAAAAAGCTATCTCTATCTACATTATCGAACCCATTCATAATTTTGAAAACCTGGATAGATCACCCCTTAGCCTCCTAGTCTCAGGTGTAGTCAATTTTAACTCCTCAAGCCTATCTTCGTACGACTTCGATCTAACCGACGGAATCATCTTCGTTGCTCGTCTTTGAACTCTTTCGATTTTGTTTATATCTTTTCGCATATGCGGATTCCAAAATTGGATCGCGTACTCCAAATGGGGTCTAACTAATGATTCATAAAGGGGAACAATAATATCGCGCGATTTGTACTCAAAATTCCGAGCTATAAAACCTAACACTTTGTTCGCCTTATTGACCGCTGCTGTACTTTGTTTCGCTACTTTTAAATCACCAGTGACTATAACTCCTAAATCTTTTTCCTGCTCTACGCTTGCTAACTCCTTCCCTGACATACTATACGCAAAATTACCGTTACGCGAACCTATATGTAAAATTTTGCACTTACCAGCGTTAAATCTCATTTGCCATGTGACTACCCAATCAACGATTTTATTCAGATCTTCCTGGATTTTACCTCTATCTTCGTCATTAATCGCCCTACCACCCAACTTCGTGTCATCCGCAAACTTTGAAACTGTACTGACTAGGCCGACATCTAAATCGTTAATATATAGGGGGGGCCAAAAGTCAACCGACAGTTATTCATTAATAGTTTACTTTCAACTGTCGGGTGACTTTTGGCCCCCCCTGTATATAAGAAAAAGCAAGGGGCCCAATACAGAACCATGAGGAACGTCGCTCGCTACATTAGCCCAACATGACTCCGCTCCATCAACGACCACCCTCTGCTGTTTCCTACTTCGCAACCACTCTTCTATCCAATTTATTACTACACCCCTGATTCCATGAGCCTTAGTTTTTTCAATGAGTCCTTTGTGCGGTACGGTGTCAAACGCTTTTTGAAAATCTAAATACACTACATCAACCGCCCGATGACTATCGTAAACTTCAACCACGCTTTGAAAAATTCTAAAAGATTAGTTAAGCAAGATTTGTTTCGCCTCAAACCGTGCTGCGTATTTCTAACCAAGTTATGCAATTCTAAGTGTTTGACTATACGATTCTTAAGTATTGATTCCAGCAGCTTACCTACAACAGACGTTAAACTGATTGGCCTATAATTTCCCGCCGCACATTTATCGCCTTCCTTAAAGATAGGTGTTACGTTTGCTAACTTGAAATTATCTGGTACGCACCCCTCAGAAATAGACGTATTAAAAATCTTTGTTAGCGGCACAACAATGCTATCTTTTAATGCTTTTAGTTGTATAGGGTATATGGAATCCGGCCCCAGTTATTTACGCATTTTCATTTCATCAATATAGCGCATTACCTCCCCTTCACTAACCACAATATTATCCAAAATATTACCATTATCAAAAGGTATTATGTCTATGACCGTAGGGATATTCGTTACATCTTCTATTGTAAAAACTGACGTAAAAAATTCGTTTAGCAAGGTAGCCATTTCCTTGTTTTCAGAAACCAGCTCTCCGTTAACATTTTTCAACGGCCCCAAGACACTTCTTACTGGATTTCTATTGTTGACGTATTGAAAGAATCGCTTGGGGTTTTCTTTTCCGTCACGAGCTATGGAGATTTTAAATTCGCGCTTGGACTTTTTTATTACACTTTTCGCTTCACGCCTTAGAGATATGTAGTTGTTTCGTAACCACAAATTGTCTTTATCGTAATTATGTAGCCTATAAGCCCTATCTCTACTCTTTATAATATCTCCTACTCTAGAAGTAAACCACAAGGGCTTGTTGTTTACTTTCGCACGCTTAATTTTGTACGGTACACATTCCTCATTTATGGTCCTAAATACTGTTTCAAACGATTCCCACATTAGTTTTGCGTTGGAGATCCCCATTACGTTTTCCCAATTAACGTGTGACAATTCATTTCTAAATTTACAAAAGTCTGCGTGCTGGCAGTTAGGAATTTTAGTCGAGTTAGCTGGTTTCTAGTGACTTACTGAGGGGACAAACTCTGCCATATTGTGATCGCTATTGCTTAACAGTTCTTTGCATCCAGATGTGGTGTATGGCTTGTAGGCAGCTGCCCTTCCAAAGAAGCCTTCTGCATACAGTTCCCTCTGCTTTTTATTCACAACATGTTCAGCCTTTGGGCACGGTTTATCACAAGTTTTACCTCCCTGGTCTGGACTTCAAACGAGCATGTTCTACAGTACTGCATTTTCAATAATTTTTCCCACGGTTTACACTCTTAAAAACTGTCCGCTGTTTGTCCTTTAGATCCTAGAGTTAAAAAAAGACTAAACATTGCTAAAAATAAAGTACCTCGAGAGTACTTATTAGTAGTAGGTCGAAAGTAGATGATAGAGAGTAGATGAAACTGTTACCAACTAGACAAGCAGTGTCCTCTATAACTAAGTGAAAAATATAAAAAGTACACTTCCAGCAGGAGTTAAAGAAAACTTTTCAATTTACTCTCAGTGTACTTTCGGTCTACCGAGTGTACTCTATATATTTTATATTTAGAGAATGCTTAATCATTTATTCCCTTCGTTCTGAGGTACACACAACGGACAGTTTTTAGAATGCAGATGTGGATCTTTAAAATTTTGCAATCTTATGCTCACTTATACCTGCGGTATAAGGTCCAACTTTTGTTATGATTTTATATTATTTAACTACCTATACTAATATTTCTTTACTTTATTCTGTTCCTGTATTCTCTTAATACTTTTTGACAGGGCCTACTGCCTATTGTAATTTCATGAACGCGCCTTTACGGAGTCTTAAGCTCTATATCTGCGTCGGCTTAATGAGGAAATTGATGGAGGTCTGTTTTCCCTAAATATTTTTAACTAATCCTAGTGATTAATATTTTAATCTAATGACATTCTAACAGAGAGAGAGAGAGAGAGAGAGAGAGAGAGAGAGAGAGAGAGAGAGAGAGAGAGAGAGAGAGAGAGAGAGAGAGACTTTTAGTTGTAATTACGCCGAGTTACATTTTAAATAATGCACACATCACCTCCTTACTTAATAATGCCTAGCAAAAGTCTGACTATATCCCGGAGGGCAACTTCATGAGAACGCCTCAGATCTCATTTAAGAGACCCGACAGACCCTGTCTCGAAATGTCTCTGTTTTAGTAATTAATTTTCAATTTTAGCTATAAGGTAAAAACGCAAGCAAAACTTAGCAGTTTTGGCAGGCGATAACAATAATACATACAAAAATAACATTCTTTTCTGTAGAAATCGTATTTAATTCTATTTATTTACGCGTGTACATCACTAAACTATACATTGAAACTGTGCCAGGTCTCATCCGCTTGTTATTCTTATGAATACTAACGAACAAGTAGCAGGCAAACAGCCTTTGCATGCTGCTCTCTGCAGCGGGATTTATATCGGGAACATTCAGGTATTGACAGAGAAAAGCTTGTCACACTACATTCGGAAGTGTGTATATATATATATATATACACACAGTGTATCCGCACCTCGGCGGTGTAGTGGTTAGCGTAGCTGACTACGAATCCATCGGCCACGGGATCGAAATCCGGTGACGGCAGGTGGCGCGCAGCAAAACCCAGCTGTTCATCCTTCCACACAATAAAAATTGGTTGGTAGATAAATGGGTAAGACGCTGGGCTGCTAGTCGGGAGGGTCGTGAGATCGAGTCCGGGCGAGGACCTTGTAATTACTGACGACCCGTGGTGGGGCGGCGTTCGGATTCCACGTTAAACTGTAGGTCTACGATGGAGTGAGCTTGACCTTCGTCAGAATGAACAATTCTGGCGAAAGCAAAACCAAGGTTAACCAAGGTTATACAGTATATATAGGGCCTATATCAGCCCACAGCGAACGAAACAATAATTGAAAATCACCAAATTAATGCCACTGACAGGATAAGATTCCAATTTGTGACTCATGAATGAATGCACATTTCGAACAAACCCATTTCACTCAATTTCTTGATGGAAATAATATATTTCAAATATGCACTTGTGTGGTTGTATCTAAAGAGTTGTTTTTGCTTGTCCGAGTCACAACTGAGGAAAGAGGGGCTAAAAAATAATTTCAAACGGAAACCAAGAAATATTTATGCTATTTCCAAAATAAAGACATACTACGTAGTTCAGCCATATATAACCTTTGGTTAGCTTCCGCCCGAATTGTTCATTCTGACGAAGGTCAAGCTTTTCACTCCACCTTAGACCTACAGTTTAACGTGGAATCCGAACCACGCCCCATCAGCAGCCCAGCGTCTTAATCACTAGGCCACCTAGGGTACCCTTTATCTACCAACCACTTTCTTTATTGTGTGGAAGGATGAACAGTTGGGTTTTGCTGCGCGCCGGCTGCAGTCAGGTCTCGAACCCGGGGCCGATAGATTCGTAGTCAGCGACGCTAACCACTACACCACCGATATAATATATATATATATATATATATATATATATATATATATATAATAATAACGCACTGTCGCGACGAAGTATAGAGAAGGAAACTCTGTTCTCTGTTTATACCAACTGAGAAGGGCTTGCGAGGAGACGAAACTGTATTGGTGTTAAGAAATAAAAATTTACGTCTTTCTGAAGAGTGGTTTCCTTCTCCATATATATATATATATATGATCCAGCTCAGAATGGTCCCGTGAGATAATTTTTTATTTTTGCCCGCATTGGGCTCCCATCATAAAAATTTACTATTTACTATTTACCATTACTTATTCAGACTATAGTGGATTTAATATCCCGAGAAGAGGCCTTTGTTCCATGTATGTTAATTATGTTTTTTCCATATACAGTATGTGTGTATATATATATATATATATATATATATATATATATATATATATAGAGAGAGAGAGAGAGAGAGAGAGAGAGAGAGAGAGAGAGCAGGTTGCAAAAAAAGTAAATACAGGGTGTTAAAACGGTTACACCGAAAATAGGAAAGCAAAGGGCTAGATTACAATGATATATATACATTTTCCAATGGGTTGTGTTTCTTTGTGAACACTCTGTAAATACATTCGGCTTTTCTATTGGTTTTGATCTAATAATGAAAATCATTAAATAATTAGAGATTTGATGAAGTAATATATTTAAAATGGTGTTGCTTTTCCCTTTGCATAATGTAACGCTGACACACGTTCTGACATTCTATTCAAGAGCTCTTGAATACGATAACTGTAGCTTTCTTTATTTTTATGAACCCTCTCTCTCTCTCTCTTTCTCTCCGTATATCCGTGTGTGTATATATATATATATATACACACACACACACACAAAGTATTAAGTAATTTTGTAAATAAACGTACGAAAACTTTTGCATTTTAACATTTTTCATTTTCCTCAAATTCTTTGATGTTTTACATTATATTTTGGCGTTGAACTAATTTTGTTTCATTTGTTAACTTTTTCCAAACAAACAGCTAACTTTTCATAACTATTCAATACATGATAAGAAAGATAAGGACGAATATAACTGAAATATTTTCTTGTACGAATACTTATGAGCGTCACTGTTTGTGTGTGTGTGTGTGTGTGTGTGTGTGTGTGTGTGTGTGTGTGAGAGAGAGAGAGAGAGAGAGAGAGAGAGAGAGAGAGAGTAAAACCACCTACAACGTGGGAGTTTCCTTTCGAGCAGAGACCGTGTTAAGTGAATCCGTGTTATATGAATATTTAACCTTATGAGGAACCGCCCCACCCACCCCCATTTCATCGCAGAAAAATAAATACAGGGTGGTAAATACCGGTACAGTATTGTTACGGAGTTACAGGCTAACAAAGACCCTAAGATCCACTCTAGGCTAGCCCAAGAAGAAAGTAGAAAAGTTAAAAATAGCAATGAAAAAGAGAACACTGAAAACTTATATACCAAACTTACACTTATAGACTCGTAAAGCTTTCACACACAGGTAAGTAGTAATAGTAAACTATAAAACACGTAAGGCTCTCTCTCACCTTCTCCAGCCAGTGCTCACATAAAATAGTGGTGAAAGAAGATTTATAGGAAAGTAGGAAAAAATATAATGAAGAGAATAACTTCAGAGTTCATTCACACCACGCGTACACTTATCTCGTGTACTCAGTTACTCATTAGAAGACAGCGGAAAATAAAGGATAGCATCAATACTAAACTACTTAAAAATGGTGTAGATTAGCTTAACGATTTTTTATTTATTATGTATGAGATATCATCATTTCGTGGTTGTATCATTTCTGTACTCACCATTGCGCCGACCCCGCGCTGTCATCACACCTTCGAGGTTGGGTGTCACTGATATAGTGACCTCTAACGCGCTACTAATTGGAGGGTGCGTTGGAGACTCCTCCATCACTTCTTCGGCAGTTGTGAGGAAGAAACGGGCGATGGAGGTGGTGGAGATGTTGGAAGTGGCGGCAGCGGTAGTTGTGGTGGTTTGGGTGACAGGCCTGAAGAAAACGGTGATGGTCGACTACTTAGCAAACCGTTGTTTCTTCCTGTAGAGCTCGGGGTACAGTGCCAAGATTCTCTCGATGCCTCCCCTAAACTAAAGACTTCGTTTCAAATTTGGGTCAGTTTTGGACAGAAAAATCCTTTAGCGCATTTACTTTTTTCAAAATCTCCGATAACATCTTCAGAGTCAACTGTCGAGAAGGTTCTCAGACTTCTTCACTTTCTTTCTTTCCCTCATTGCGGACGTTGGTCGAAATGCTTTCTACTGTGCTATACCGAAACTGACTCGCCTTATCTGCAACATGGGTCATACTTTTTTAAGCGTGTCTTTTCTAAACTACGCTTTCTGAGACCATGCTATAAGAGGGTTATATATACTGTATATACACCTTTCCTTTCCTTTCAAAGGTTCCGTGCGATGATTCCTCATTTCACGAAGGTCAAGCTTGTCGCCCCTCCTCTCGAGTTGGCCTGCTGAAGTAGTGAGTTGGTTTCTTGTACTCTCTACCTCACATAGCCAGGTACGCCCGGCTCATCGGGGATTGTTCTGAGCCAGGCGTCTAATCTCCTTTTGAAGATGTCCACTGGAACACCATTCGTGTTCCTTAGGTCTTTGGGCAGCTGATTAAACACTTTTGGTCCTCTCACAACAAAACTATTTTCTTTCAGGATTAAGGATGTTCCCTGTCTAGTCTTTAATTTGAGAACACGACACAGTCTTCCTTTTCTACTTTCCACCGTTGTTTGGGGAGTTACAGGGTTCAGAGTAAGATTAGGGACTAGTTTCTCCATTATTTTCCAAGTGTAAATGATGGTGAATCTCTCTCTTCTCCTTTCCAGTGAATATAGGTTTAGTTCGCGTAACCTTTCCCAGTAATTTAGTTCTTTGCACCCCTTGATCTTGGCTACGAAGCTTCTCTGAATCCCTTCTAGCTGTTTAATGTCTTCTTTTTTATATGGGGGTGTTAGGACCGAGCAGTATTCCAATTTGGGTATGATCAGTGTTTTCAGTAGAGAAATAATTATATTCCTATCCCTTCGTTTAAAGGTTCTCAATATCTGCCCAGTTATTCTCTTTGTTCTGTTTACTGCTATCTTATTTTGTGTTTCAAATTTCGAATCATCAGTCATTACAACCCCTAAATCTGTCCATTTGGGGTATAATATTCCATGGATTTTAGGTCTTCTCTTTTTCCATACCGTAATAGCTGAAATTTCTCAGTGTTAAACTTCATATTGTTGTCTTCCGTCCACTTGTAGATTCTGTTTATGTCTGATTGTAGAGATCCTATATCTTCTGGGTTTCTTATTTTTTCACTGATTTTTGTGTCGTCGGCAAAGGATGTTACTGTGCTGTCTCTCTGGTAACGTAACGTCCTCATCTATGTCAGTTAGCATGATTATGAAGAGTAGTGGAGCTAATACTGTTCCTTGTGGTACTGAGCTGAGGACCTCTGATTCTGATGAAGATACTCCTTGTACTGTAACGACTTGCCGCCGCTCACTAAGGAAATTATATATCCATTTCCCTACTTTTCCTGTTATTCCCATATATTTCAGTTTATGTATTATGATTCCATGGTCGCACTTGTCGAACGGTTTGGCAGTCTGTGTATATTACATCATAGTTTTTATTACTTTCAAGTGCATCAATGATGATGTTGTAGTGTTCCATTAGTTGTGATAGGCATGATCTGCCTGATCGAAACCCATGTTGGTTATCATTGAATTTTTTCTGAGTTTCCAAAAAGTCATAGATTTTCTGTCTAACTATTCTTTCAAATATTTTAGTGAGATGGGATGTAAACGACACTAGCCTGTAGTTTTTGGCCTCAGATCGATCTCCTCCTTTATATATTGGGACTATGTTCGCGCTCTTCAGGATGCCCGATATTTCTCCCGTGTCTAGTGATCGCCTCCATATCCAATATAGCGGCTAGCGATTGCATTCTTGCAGTTTTTGATCAGTGTGGCATTTTATTCGTCCGGTCCTGCCGCTGAGTGTGCTTTTAGTTTCCCTATAGCTTGTGTAATATATTCTGTCGTAAAGTCGAAGTCCGTTATACTTTCCCCTTGTAGTTCTTCTTCAAAGAACGCGTTTCTATCGCATATGAGTTTGTCAGTTTTTGGGATACTGAAAGATGATTCATACTGAGCTCTTAATAGTTCGGATATTTCTGTTAGATCATCAGATAAAGCACTGTTCTCGTTTTTCAGCGGTCCGATAGTTGCATGGTTTTTCGACTTCCTTTTTGCTATATATACACAGTACATACAGGGTGTCCCATAAGTCCGGCATCATAGGAAAAATAATAAAAAAAGGCAAAACAAAAGCTTTTATTTACAGAACGTGCTCAATATATCCACCATTGTTTTCAATACACAAATTCAGACGTGATACCCAGTCAGCAAGCACACGGTGAATGATGTCAGGAGTAATGGTGTTACATGCCCCAATAATGCGCTGCCGCAAATGTTCAACACTCCTAATTTTCTCTGCGTATACCAGCGCTTTCAAGTGGCCCTAGAGATAAAAATCTAATGGCGTGAGATCCGGGCTTCTAGCTGGCCATTCCACAGGTCCTCGACGTCCTATCCAATGACCAGGGAATTGTCGGTACAGGTATTCCCTTACTTGGGTGCTGTAATGTGCAGGAGCGCCGTCTTGCTGGAACCATGTTGGGAAATTTCCTTCTTCGTTCAAGACACTGGGAAATGCTTCTTCCTTGAGCATACGTAGGTAGGTGCCACCAGTGACATGTTCATCGAAAAAGAGGGGGCCTATGATGCGATCCTTCCAAATGCCACACCATACCATCACCCGAGATGCACCTTGTTCCTTTGAAGAGGTATACCAGTGAGGGTTGTTTTGAGACCAGTAGCGGGTGTTCTGTCGATTTACCTCACAATTTCCATAAAAAACAGCCTCGTCACTGAACAGAATGGTGGACGGGAAATTGGCATCGGGAGCATATTGTTCCGTAGCCCATTCACAAAATTCCATCCGCCGGTCGGGATCATCTTCGCTTAATTTTTGTAGGATCTGAAGTTTATATGGATGCCATTTGTGAGCCTGAAGAATGCGATGGATGCTACTTTTCGACACTCCTGTCTCAGCGGACAATCGCCGAAGAGACTTATTGGGACTTCTGTCAAAATGAGCCAGGATAGCAGTCGCTGTATCATCGTCAGTGGACCTCCTTGAAGGTCCACTGCGTGGTTTATCTTCTATGGATCCTGTTTCCTTAAACTTTGCAACAAGTCTGCTAACACAACTCTGTGTTATTGGCTCGCGGTCTGGATGCAGTCTGTTAAATTCAGCAGCGGCCTCTCTTTGATTCCGATTTCCTATGAGTAGAATTATCTGGATTCGTTCTTCCTTGCTCACAGACATTATGGCCTGTAGAAAGAGAAAAATATGAATTATGGTTTGTAGAAATAGAAAAATATGAATTTCTCCTATGATGCCGGACTTATGGGACACCCTGTATATACATTATATACTAGCTGACTCGTACTAAGAACGCTATTTATGCTGAATTTAATATGCTAACCTCATCCCGTAGGCCCTGCCCCCACCACTCAAAATTGGGAACAAAATTGGGAGTGCCACATGCAAAAACCATGTAGATAGTATATTACGAAGAGTTAAAGAAGTCATAAAAGCGAGAGGAGGTAATACAAAATATTAAATGCTGACTGAATTATTACATTATTACATTTTTTCGGTCTTCTGAGGGCAAATTCGATGGGTGACTTAATACCATAGCTATAAACAGTATATATATTAACTGTTGATTTAGTAAATTATTAATGTACTTTTCAAGTTTAGAAATACGCTTTTTTTGGTTAACACGAAATGACTTCTTTAAAGCAGCGCTTTTACCTTGGCGCCTTTAGAGTAAGAACTTGACCTCTTTAGGATTATCGAAGAGTTATAGTGTCTATCAGTGGGTATAAAAGTGTAAAAAGTGACGTTTCACGGATTATTACTGTAAATGTAAAAATTTTATGGACATTTTTATAGTATATTAATCCATTCGCGGCTGAATATCATATTCACGACAATGAATTTGTTTCGTTCGAAACCCCGCCCTAAGGTTAGGTTAGGTTATAGAGTTCAAAACTTTCGGAACAAGGTTTTGAACTGTAAAAAAATTTAATTATCGTAAATCTTAAATTTGACCCCGTCTGCTAATTCTTCTGACTGTAAACTTTGATGGATACCATTTTTTTTTAACCCGCCTAAGTCGATTTGGGGAACGAACATTTCTCCCGAAACGAAAGTTTTCACAAAAAATTTTACTGTATTCACTTTTTACCCAAAGAGAGATTTGCCTTTATAGACGCGTCTTAAAATGAGACGTTGACAATCTCGTTTGAAATTACTACGGTATGATACTCTTAAATCTTTTTAAAATGCCTCTAAACCGGACACGAACTGACTAGTTAAATTCAGGGAACTGTAACTGATATATGAACAGTAACATTAAAAATGTATTTTACTCGTACAGTTAACTTAACAGTAATAAATTTGAATAATTTCTGAGTGATATGATAGTGGAAAATAAATTATAATTTAGCACTTACACTATTAAAACTATTGTTATATCTCCGCATTATGGAGGGGAATGTTAACTAAATGAAATTCTCTATTGTCCTCCGCATACAGGGTGTCCACAATGTCTTGTCATCCCAGTAAAATACTAGCTGATATTCTTGGTTTATCTTTTACAGTTTCTGTTGTGAACAGTTTCTTTTCCCACCTCAACAGAGTCCTTTTTGGAGGAGCTGCACGATTCAATCGGTCCTGGAAGTCTGCACGAATATTTTCAATGGTTTTGCCATTACGTGATCGCTCATGGATCCAGCTACTAGCCAATATGCGTTGTTTAATCGTACAGTTGCGCTATCACACATTTCAAGTGGTTCTGAAAAAAAACGAAAATCAGTTAGTATTGTACTCGGGTGACAAGACATTGTGGACACCCTGTATATTCAAAAGAAAATCTGTGTGTGTGTGTGTGTGTGTGTGTGTGTGTGTGTATATATATATATATATATATATATATATATATATATAACAGCAGAGGATTTGCTAGTCGGTTGGACTGAAGTCAAGACGCGATAATGACGGAAAGAAGGACTGAAGAAATGGCAGCTTTAAGCTTATGCCTTGATTAATATGCAGTTTTTATGAGATAAACTCGTGTCGAGATTTTACTCGTTCATCAAATTACGTGATTCACACCTTCTTATCGATTTGAATTTTCTTCCTATTCTTTTTTTACTTTGAAAAAAATAAGGAAACAGCTGAATCTTGATAAAGAATATATATATATATTACAGGGTGATTATTAAATTAATGTGTTTATAATTCGTACTAAATTACAAGGCTGCATTATGTGATGCATAAATAGTTTAATCACTTTCATTAACGTGATGAACATATAATACAAATGAAAATAAAGGCAAGTCGTTGTTAACTAAAGTCTCTAAAACCTTTTGTTAAAATTATTAATACCAAATCACGGAATTAAACGTCAAGATTTGATTAATTAACGTAGTAGGGGGGCCACACCCACTTTGCCAGACATTTATTTAGCGCTTCGCAGCACCGACCAGTAAATTAAATTACCGTAATTCTATCAGGTAGAATCAAAAC
Source organism: Bathynomus jamesi (assembly GCA_023014485.1). Classification (NCBI taxonomy): domain Eukaryota; kingdom Metazoa; phylum Arthropoda; class Malacostraca; order Isopoda; family Cirolanidae; genus Bathynomus; species Bathynomus jamesi. The sequence goes on from JAJOZX010003035.1 coordinate 258,039, forward strand.
CTTCCTCCCGAAGATTTATTTTGCCTTTTCCCCATACCCTATGTACCCATCCAAAAAAAAAAAGGACTGAAGTAAAAAGAATAAAAAATGCCCATCCCAGGCCTTTATTCAATCCAACGTCAATGATTCAAAATTAAAATTTTATTATATTAAAAAACCGCTGCATATTTTTTAGCTGAAGGACTCCCGTCACAAAATATTAAAAGTTAAAAATACCTTCCTACAAGCTTCGAAACCCGATTTGATCCAATACTGACTTTTATTTTTATTTTTTATTTTTTTATTTTTTTTTAAATAAAATATGACACTGGAAACTTTATCAATTTTATTTATTTTTCATCGTTCCACGCACAATGCTTGTGTGATGGTCCAGTGAATTTTAAAGATTAATTTATTCACAAAGCGTTTTTGCACAAATACAGGGGAAAATAGAGACTACAGTTTCAATTCATACAAAACAAAATAATAGACCTTTAAAGTTCGTTCTCCCTCCTCATCTTGCGCGGAATATTCTCCTATACAAGCGTTGTTCTTTACGTTAATTATACTGCGTGTTTGCAGTTGAAATGTGTATATATATATATATATATATATATATATATATATATATATATATATATGTCATACCAAGAAACCAATATTATACATAAGAGATATGAACTGAACAATCCCAAGAAATGTGTTTTTAATACTAGATTACACACGAGAAATTAATAATTAGTAAACAATAGTAATGGAAATTAGTAATTAGCAATTAGTAACAATAGTATGCCATTATTAATCGGGATTTCAATTTGGTTTTAAACAAATTTACATTCAGAATATTTTTTATACCGGCATTTAAGTCATTCCATAGTTTCAATCTAATGAAAATGGGTAGTTTTTGAGATAAAGACAATCTAAATTGAGGTATAACAAGCTTTGATCTATTTCTGGTCTGATACGAGTGGATTTCTTGATGAGTTACAAAATATCTATTTACCCATTGTAAATTAATGATTTTGTTCTTACACTCGTAAATAAAAATAAAATGTGCCAGTTTGGTTATATCATTGAGCTTTAGGAGGTTTAGCTCTTTAAATAATATACTAGAGTGATCAAGGAAATCAGTATCAGATAATAACCTTATTGCTCGTTTTTGGATGACAAAGATACCATTTAATGCGTTGTTAACGGAGTTTCCCCCAAACAAGGGTGCAGTACATTATATAAGGAAGAACAAGAGTATGATAAAGAGCCAATAAAACTTGTTTTGGGACTACATTTCTAAGTTTAAACATTATAGCAACGCTCCTTGAAATCTTTTTCGCGATATAATTTACATGATCGCTCACTGAAAATTCTTATCTGCATTACACCAAAAATTTTTGTTACAGTACACTCCTTTATAGCGATTTCATTAACATTAAGTTCATCAAGATATACATTTCTTTTATTAGTAAAAATCATGAAATTCGTTTTACTGGTATTTAGGAAGAGTTTATTGGTGGTCAGCCATTTCATTACACTGATGAATTCTGAATTAAATATATTCTTAGCTGAATTAGCAGCTTTGCAAGAAAAAGACACAGTTGTATCATCTGCAAATATTATGAAGTTCAGTATATCAGATGAACATGGAAGGTCATTTATATACAGGGTGTCTCAAAAGTCACTATCTATTTCGGTGACATTAGATGTTTTTTTTAAAAATGCTATGGTGGCATAAAGATATGTACTTCTGGTGCAAATTTGTGTATTTAAAAAAAGTTAATTGGTTTATTTCGAATTTTGTGTAATTTATAAATTTTCCATTTCAGACCCATCTTGACATGCTTGAACAATTCCTCGAACCTCAACTTCTTACAGATGGCATTCTTGACACAGTAGTTTTTCAGCAGGATGGAGCACCGTGCCATTATGCAATAATTGTACGTGATTATCTTGACAGACGCTTCCCCTGTCGCTGGATTGGTCGTGGAGGAACACAACCATGGGCAGCACGTTCACCCGATTTAACACCATTAGATTTTTTCGCCTGGGGTTTCATTAAGTCTAAGGTGTACACTGGTAGAAGAATTAGTGATGTAGCCGAACTTCGAAATCGTATTACCGATGCAGTTCAGAAAATAACACCTCAAATGCTGGAAAGTGTGTTCCGGGAAACAACTTATCGCTTTGAGCTCTGTAGAGACACTGATGGTCGCCATGTGGAGACAGATAAATAAATAGCACTAATTCTTTGTGGCACTTACTTTGAAATAAATATATTTTTCATGTCTTAAACCAGTTTTTCGTAATTCCCATTATTTTTCAAAATAGATAGTGACTTTTGAGACACCCTGTATAATAAAAATAACAGTGGACCCAGAACTGAGCCCTGTGGCACACCATGTTTGACAAGCGCTTTAGTTGAACAAACCTTATTTACTGATACAAAATGATATCTATTGGACAAATAACTTTTAAACCAATCACTGATTGCTCCTCTAAAGCCGTAACAATATAATTTATTAAGTAGAATATTATGGTCTATTACATCAAATGCCTTACTTAAATCCAAAAATATTGATATTATTATTTCTTTGTTCTCTTTAGCTGTATTTGCATTTTCCATAAGATTTAAAATAGCCATTTCCGTTGTTTTATTATTACGGAAGCCATATTGATTTGGAGATAATAAATTGTAGGATTTTAAACATCGCTGCATTCTACTTTTTACAATTTTTTCAAAAGCTTTGCTGAACACAGATAATGAGCACACTGGCCTGTAATTTGTTGATAGCGTAGGATCACCCCCTTTAAAAAAGGGGTGTTATACAACCAGTTTTTAGCATTGATAGCTTATACGCTATTGAAGTAAAATGTACATTTAAAGAGCCTGCAATAGCAGTATCATCAGTAATTTCTTTATTATCAACATTTAATTTCTCTATTGAATTTTCCTTAATTTGTTTTCCAAAAAGACTTTATGGTTGACAAAGTGTTTTTCAAGTCTCCTTTATGTTTGGAAAATTGATTGTTATAATAGTTATATTTTGCAATTTTGATTATTTTAGTTAATTTGTTTCTGTATTGAGTATATTGTACTTTAGGAATTTTGCTTTGTAATTGCAATTTGAATAATTTATCTCTGTTCTTAATTGAAGTAATAATTCCTGGCGTGATCCATGGATTTGCGACACTTTTAGGCGAAACTGTTTTTCTTCTTAAAGGAAAGCAAATATTAAAAATATGGAATAAAGTGTCATAGAAAAACTGAAACATATGATCTGGGTCATTTATAGGTTCGTCAGGGTCAAATCGAGTATTTTCTACAGCCCCAATAAATTTTCTTTTGTTAACTCTGTGTGTTAAAACTGTGTGCCAGTTTTGTAAAGAAAAATAGAATTAAAATATAGCAGAAATCTTATTAAATAGCGAAAAGTTAATGCATAGCTACATACCAAACTATTAGAATATCTTCTCAGGTGCTACAAAAAAATAGGATGAATTCATTATGTTTATTGAGTACTGCCAATATATTAAAACTTTATCAAAGACTTTTTAACTCTGCGATATAGTATTTAGTTGGTCCACCCTTTACCTTGATTACGGCCTCCAATAGACGTGACATCGAGTCGACAAACCTCTTGCGTTCTTCTGTAGTTATCGATTGCCAGTTGCCATGAAACTCTTCTTTAGTTCACTAAGTGTTCCTGGTTTACGCTTCTGGACCTTCTGCTTAGCAATAATCCAAAGATTTTCTATCTGATTAAAATTAGCTGGAGAATTAGCTGGCCATAGTAGTACTTGAACTTCATGAACATGAAACCACGCAGATGTTGCATGAGTCGCGTGAGCTGGATCCAGGTCATATTGAAAAATAAATGGTTCGTCTCCATACGGTTGTTGTACAGACTTCAGCATGAAGTATTCTAAGCTCTCTTGATAAACGTGACTATGGACAGTTTTATTTACAAATGCAAATGACCCCACACCATTTGCATTCATGCAACCCCCCCCGCATATATATATATATATATATATACAATAAAATCACAGAACAACACGCGTATTCAGCAATTCAGTTACTCCCTGATGAGGTGTATTCAGCAATACACCTCATCATGGAGTGAATGAATTGCTGAATACGCGAAAGACCTTGGAATAATTTTTTCTTTTTCCTTGTGGGTTTGCATCATTCATTCATTTCACGTGTTTAAGTGTGAAATTCGTCCCATATACAGTATATATATATATATATATATATATATATATATATATATATATATATATATATATATATATAGACTGATGTAAACAGAGTAGACCAAATTAGGTTTTGATGTTTTAGGTTGGGTTAAGTTACGTTCAATTAGGTTTAAGTTGGACCTGATTTTATTAAATCTATGTAATTCAGTCTCCTCATATATATATATATATATATATATATATATATATATATATATATATATATATATATATATATATATATATATATATATATTAAGGATGTACCAAATACCGAATACTGAATACCCAATGTTAGGCGTCAATGTAAAAAAAACTGAAGCCTTTATCAAGTTGACAGTAAGGAGACTTAATAGTAAATGTGAGCAAAAGCAGTATGTTTTAGCCACCGAAAATCTACCAGGTTCCCGCACTCATGAAAACATTGCAACTGCATTGACTTTTATGTTGCAAGAATGGTCACTCGAGAGCGATCGTGTGCATGCAGTTGTATATGACAATGGTCGTAATATTACTAAAGCTGTCCGCGTTCCCAAAATGACTTCTGTTGCTTGTGCGAATCATACTTTAGCACTTGCAGTTGATGAAGCCCTTCTTAGCCAGAAGTCTGTTTCAGATATAAAGTATATGTAATTGCGCGTCGAGTCTGTTCGCATTTTAATCATTCATTTCGAGCCTGTGACAAACTTTAAAAAAATCCAGAAGCAACATAATTTACCCGAAAACAAACTTATGAGATGCGTTATCATCCGATGGAACTCTACATTCCAAGGGCGGATATAGGCATTTCAGTAAGGAGGAGTCCAAAGAAGAAAGGGCACCCCCCTAAAATTAAAAGGGAACAGTATTAAATTTTTTTTCATAAAACAAACCATTAATGAGCGAATGTAACATCAATTGTATTGTTTTATTAGATCAGTCTCATTCAAATATGATACAAAATAAAAATATAATTTGGGCACAACAGTTATCACAGAAAAATTATGAAACAATTACAAATGTCTTGCCAATTAAAAGAACTACCAAATTAAGATGAAGATAAAAATAGTTATACTGCTGCATCAGTACTAAGGGGACCGATGAAAACCATTACACCTATAAATTTGGAAATACAATTTATACGGATAAAGACTCAAAATAGAATTTGAATAAAATAAAATAACCATGATCTATTTACAAAACTAAAATTTGTTTTCAGAGGCATACACATCATTCAAATAGGGCACTTGCAAGAAATTGAAGGGGAGTCCAGACGTCGCCGACCCCTCCTCCTCTTAGATCCGCCTGCCTATGCATTCTATATGCTAAAACGCCTTCTTCAACAAAAAACTGCAGTTGGTGCATGCCCCTCGGAGTATGACGTAACAACCCTGAATAACCATTAAGTGTGTTGTAAAGCTTCTTAGCCCATGTGAAAATTTAACAAATTACTTTTCCTCTGATTTTTCTTGTCTTCCCATGGTGTCTTCCGGTGTAACAGGTCTTGTGGTGTTTTTACGTAACATAACTGATGATGCTGGTATTCATACTATGAAAAGCGATTTAATAGAAAGTTTACAGGATCGCTTCAAACAGTGTTCAGGTTTTAGATCCTTGATTCAAATTTGCTTGCATTAACAGTGCCTGAGTATATGAAAAATGAGATGACCACTCTGTCTTCATCACCTTATGCTAGTCCAACACATACACGTTCTACACGAGAAAATCAAGAACCTTCGAAAAAGAAGCCGAAGGTTGACATATGGAGCTACTTCGATGAAGTTACTACGTCTTCACAATCAGATGTGCCTCCACCTGTCAAAAGTAGCCAGCAAAGTTGTCAAAAAGAATTAAATATCTATTCAAAGAAGCCACGAGTCACTCGTAACACGAACCCTCTTGACTGGTGGCACCATAATGATGAAAGATTCCCGGAGCTATTATCTAATACTTGCTCGCAAATATCTCACCACGCCACCCACGAAATGAACGCAGACGCGGATACAGTGGCGGGGGGAGGGAAGGATTTAGGATTTGTCATGCCGGTGTCATGTAAATATTGCCAGCCCAATATTATATAATATTATATAGTATTATTAAAAATTATTAAAATACGAGATGTTGTTCAGGTTAAAACTAGGGAAGTTAAGCTCCCGCGCCTCCCACCCTGTATCCGCGCCTGGAATGGTTGTTCTATTCTGAGAAAAATGTAATTACCGAAGCACGTAATCTTTTCGCTGCTGATCGTGATGCTGATCTTGATGCTGCTGAACGACTAATTTTTCTACACGATAATCTACTTGCCTTAAATTCCAATTATTAGGTTTTGTCTTTGTGGTAATTATTATTACTGACTGTTCATCTTTTTGTGAGGATATTACTTATTAGTATCACAATACCAAATTGCATTTGCTTGTAATTATTTTTTGAAGTGATAAGAAATACATTTTAAGCTCAATTTCCTAAATCATATTAATTATTTACCCTAATTATCAAATATTCGGTACATCTCTAATATATATATATATATATATATATATATATTATATATATATATATTAGAGATGTACCGAATATTGATAATTAGGGTAAATAATTAATATGATTTAGGAAATTGAGCTTAAAATGTATTTCTTATCACTTCAAAAAATAATTACAAGCAAATGCAATTTGGTATTGTGATACTAATAAGTAATATCCTCACAAAAGATGAACAGTCAGTAATAATAATTACCACAAAGACAAAACCTAATAATTGGAATTTAAGGCAAGTAGATTATCGTGTAGAAAAATAAATAAATAAATAAATAAATAGACATTGCTTAGGTTCCTATGATGCGTGACTTTATGGACACCCTCTATACACACACACACACACACACACACACACATATATATATATATATATATACATACACATACGTGTGTGTGTGTGTGTGTGGTGTGTGTGTGTGTGTGGTCTGCTCATCTATACTCAATTGGTCTTGCATGCATGGGAGGATAATCTACATGAAAAACTTTGATATGGAAAATAAAATACATATTTTATATGATAAAATTAAGAGCACCGTTATTATAAAAGGGCTTCTGTTTTTTATGCCCCTCATTACTGCCACTCTGATAATAAAATTCGTTAATAATAGACGTTATTTTAGCAATCGTTATAATGATAATTGAGTCCATAATAAGGATTAACATTTTCAATAAATTACAGGGAATCTTTTTATTATTGGGAATTTGCGTGTTGCCAGTTATAAAAATAGACCAAATTGATATATATATATATATATATATATATATATATATACACACAGGGTGGGCCGTAAGTTTCCATACATAGGAAAAATAAACATTTTTTTATGGACAACCATTTTTATTTATATAATATGCTCTACATGGTTGCCATTGTTTTGAAAACACATTTCAATACGTGTTCCCCACTGTTGATGAACACGCATTAGCACAGTTGACGTTATGCTTGTAATGGCGTTGGTGATACGTTCCTTTAGATGATTTATGTCTCGTATCTTTTCCTGATACACCATGGCCTTCAAGTGCCCCCAAAGATAGAAATCAAGGGGGGTGAGATCTGGGGATCTGGGAGGCCACTCCACAGGACCACGCCGACCAATCCAAGCATCCGGAAACTGCTGATCCAAATACCGACGCACGTGAAGACCATAATGAGGTGGAGCTCCATCTTGCTGGAAGTAAACTGGGAAGTTACCTTCCTCGTTTAGCAGGGATGGGAAAATCTCTTCTTGCAGCATGTTAAGATACCTTCGGCATTAAGATTTCCACTGACAAAAATTGGTCCAATAATTCTGTCACCCCATATCCGGCCCACACCATCACTTTACCGGCACCTTGCATCTTCGTCGGACTCAGCCAGTTAGGGTTAGCATTACCAATAACGTATGTTTTGCCGATTAACCTCTCCATTGACGTAAAAATTTGCTTCATCAGTAAACAAGATCTTACGTCAAACGCATATTCTTAGGGTATCTGAAACATAAAAACAAACGTTTAATTTTTCCTATGTATGGAAACTTACGGCCCACCCTGTATATATATGGTGGTGTAGTGGTTAGCGTCACTGACTACGAATTCATCGGCCACGAGATCGAGACCTGATGACGGCAGGCGGCGCGCAGCAAAACCCCAGCTGTTCATCCTTCCACACAGTAAAAACAAATTGATTGGTAGATAAATGTGTACCCTGGGTAGCCTAGTGGTTAAGACGCTGGGCTGCTGGTCTGGGTGTGGTTCCGATTCCACGTTAAGCTGTTGGTCCAAGGTGGAGTAACAAGCTTGACTTTCGTCAGAATGAACATTTCGGGCAGAAGCAAAACCAAGGTTAACCAAGGTTTTATATATATAGAGATAGATAGATAGATAGAGAGAGAGAGAGAGAGAACGCGCTTTTAACAAGGTATTTTTCTTGTCAGAAAAACAAAACTTCAAACAAAAAAACATGTTTATATTTGTTAAATTGAAAATATTTCTGAATTTTTTAATGGAACGAGTATTCGAGAAATTAGAAGTGAGTTTGCAACCATTCTCAAAAGCAAATTATCCCTTGCGGAAAAATTTACCGTTGTTTGAGAACAGCAACGCATGAAAGCAGTCATTGTGGTATTGTCCAAATTGCTCTTTGCATACCAAGTGTATTTCTGAAAAGGCTTGTTGTCTCTTCGTAACAGAATATTCAAAGCATGGAACACTCCACTTACGTACCTTTAAAGAAGTTAATTTTATTGTATTTAACACGAGTAAACCTTAGTAGGACCCTTCAGTCATAATAACAGGTAGGAATACTGTTGGAGTGTGGTTTTTATAGCGTCCAATCAGATATACAGTATACAGTATATACAGTGTATATATATATATATATAGTATCGTTCAAAAGTTTGGAAACACCAGTAAATTTTATGAAAAAATTTCCCATATTCTAGTTTAAATCTAGAATTTGGCAACAATGTGCCTAAATAGCCTAATTTTACTTGTCCACGTTACGCATGCGCAATATAAACGATAACCTACGCCACGGATTGTAAAAACATATTTGAAGGGGAAGGAGGACGCTGGAGAACTAAAATTTACGGGATGACCATCACAAAGCTCCGACATGACTCCAAATGAGGCTATATGGGACTATGTAGCTGCTTAAAAGGATAAACTGAAGCCATCTAATATTGAACAACTGTGGAAAGACCTATAGAATACTTGGATGAATATTCCACCATTAATGGTGAAGAAGTACACTGACAACATTATTAACAAAGTTGAAGCTGCTGTACCATGTGCTTTATTTAATTTAATAATAACTGTTATAACTATACTGATACCTTGGTTAACCTTGGTTTTTGCTTCCGCCCGAATTGTTCATTCTGACGAATGTAAAGTTTGTCACTCCACCTTAGACCTACAGTTTAACGTGGAATTCGAACCACGCCCCACCACGGGCGGTCAGAAATTACAAAGTTCTCTCCTGGACTCGATCTCACGATCAGCAGCCCACCGTCTTAATATCTAGACTACCCAGGGTACCCATTTATCGGATCAAGTAAAGATAATCCCTCCCAACAGAAAAAGGAGGGACTATCTTTACTTGATCATTTTTTGGGAGGGATCATCTTTACTTGGTAAAGTTGGTAATACCGCTTTACCGCAATACCGCAATACCGCTTTAATTAAAGTCTTTGGATCAAGTAAAGTTAAGCAACCCCAACCTTTTTTAGTTAGCTTTATAAGGCTAACTAACGAAAATATCACGAACTAACCTAACCAATCGTCAAGGGCGTACAGTTGACCTAACGATTGGTTAGGTTAAGTCGTGATATTTTCGTTAGTTAGCCTTATAAAGATAACTAAAAAAGGTTGGGGTGCTTATCTTTACTTGATCCATTGTAATAAATGAATTTTAATAAATTTTGTTTTCAAATAAATCATTTTTTAAAAAAAGATTCTCTTAATTTTTATCCTTATGTCAGACTGCTTCACTTTACTTTACTTTCTGGGAGGGATTATCTTTACTTGGTCATTTTTGGGAGGGATTTGCTTTACTAGTTTGACCTGGGAGGGATTATCTTTACTTGATCCCATTTATCTACCCAATTTTTATTGTGCGGGAGGATGAAAAGTTGGGTTTGCTGCGCGCTGCCTGTCGTCACCGGGGTTTCGAACTCGGGGCTGGTAGATTTGTAATCAGCGATGCTAACCGCTACACCACTGAGGCGCATTCATGAAACGATAAGTACAGAGAATATACATGTACAGTTATTAAAAAAAATACATATCTATCTATCTATATATATATATATATATATAAAACCAAAATTGTTAAACTTTCAATATAAAATAGCAAATGTTTAAAGTTTCCTCTAAAGAAATACTTCGAAAATGTTTTTTTTGTTTTTATTCCGTTATTTATTTTGCATTTCTTCGTTTAATACCAAACAAAATAAATCTTCGAAAAAAATAGGGAGAGAAAATAAATTTCGTAAAGGCCATAAGAAAGTTAATCCTTTGGTCTATTATTTTGTCTATTTTTCGACTTTATCCTTACCTGATAAGATTGTCGTTGTTTTTGTTTATAAGAAGAGCAAATAAAGACAAAAAAACAATCTGTTTTCATCTTCTTTTGGAGAGAAAGTAAAAGTTAAGTAAAAATGAAGATAGGAAAAAGTAGATTTTTGGTGTTGCTCAAAATGGTAATAATTTTATTTAATTTTTTCCCTTTTCTTTGGTGTTGCTCAAAATGGTAATAATTTTATTTAATTTTTTTCCCTTTTCTTTGGCGTTGATATTTTTCACCGTTTTGCGAACTTCTGTTTCTCTATTTTAACATTATGTTAATGTATTAAGTTGAAATTCAATCTTTTTATCGGTAAAATGATGAGTAGGGAGAATATACACGTGTATTTATTATAATAAAGACACGCAATTTTAAGTATTACGGCTGAAGAACTGCAAATTTAAGGTAATCCTAATTGCCTTTCATGGAAAAATGTCTTTCGCTTACCATATACAATTTCCGCATAAATAGGGATTACAAAATTTCTTTTAAAATTAAGTGTCATTCTTTCTAGCTTAATGTTCTGTCTAAAATCCTTGCATAGATTCTAGTTATCACTAGATTTAAAATCTAGAATCCTGTGAAACTTAAAAAAAGAATATATGGAATACAGGGTATTCAAAACAAGAGTGCCATGAATTATCACTAACGTACGGCTATTTAAGAAGAGAAAAGAGAATTTTAAAAGTATAGAGACTATGTACGTACATAGTCGTACACTGCATACGAGCTGAAAACAAAAATTTGTCTTCGTCAATACAGTTCCTGTCAAGTGACTTACAAAACAGGTGGACGAAATAGTGAATTTGTATGTTTTTTATTTTTAGTTTCGAAATTAGCGAGTGACTTTTAGTTTTCAAATTTTTGGCTGTTGAAAATATTACGTTACTCATCGTATTATTTTAATTACATAAATTTAGGTTTACCAACGAGACCCAAACTGTACGTCGGAAGGTTTTTGCATTTACAAAATTCTTAGTTTTCGCTGTTCTTTAGCTAAACTGCTCATTTTTATCCTAAGTCCCTGAAAACATGTTTTTCCCTAATAAATTTGCTGAAAATTGATACACATTACGAATTTCTACGTGAATTTATTTCACTTATACAGTAGAGCTTGTCAAACCTGTGCCTACGATAGGCTAAGCCTTCGCCAAAGCTCATTTCTCACAGAGAGAAAGTTAACCTAGTACTTAATAAAATAAAAATTTAGGATCACCTGAAGATCAGGGCCCCCAGCCTTAATTACCAAATGATATCTTCGTTAATACTAACGAAAATATCACGATTTAACCTAACCAATCGTCAAGGGCGTACAGTTGACCTAACCGGGCATTCATTTTAATTTATTATTATATTTGGTACTGTAAAGCAAAAAACAAGAATACATGGGGCCCTGATCTACAGGTGATCCAAAATTTACTTTGCAAATATGGGAGTCTTTGACGTAACATGGTATTAATAATAATTAGTTTGTAGAAGAGTTTACGTGAAAAAGTTATTGAATTTCCAGAAATAGAAGTGTGAAACTAAGTTGTGTTTTTTCGCATTTGCATGTTGCGCTTACTTAGACGCTAAATATTAAGTAGCTGCTTTGGTTCCTTTCGACACAATGTTCCGCCTTCCCAGAGGGAAATTATCTTTGAATAGAGCCAAACCTATAGTGGCCCCAGATTTGACAAGCTGGAATAAATTCAAGTAGAAATGAGACTAGAACTTTGAGATTGGAATTTTCATAAAGTTGACGAAAATATTTTCATCAAATTTCCATGATTGCTGAAAATAATTTCATCGAATTTTTCGTAATAAAATTTCAGCATCATTATTTGGATTACAATATACAAGAAAACGTTGCCCAAAAACAGATTATAAACGCCATCAATTGAAATCCATGATTACCCTAGGTTTCCAGGTGTAAACCTAGGCGATTGAGAGATAACAAGACAAAACATCTAAATGCATGGGTGACGCCAGCTATTGGAGGAAATGTTAATTAATTTCCCATTCAGTTCATCTTCATTTACCAAGTGTTATTACACGCAAGTTAATTCTTATATACTATTCCGGAACAACATACTAACAGCAACTTATGCTTTGGCACTAAGTAGATTGGTAATATACTGATCTCACAGTGGTGGAATTTGTACTGCTATCACTAAAGATTCGCATTTTTCAAGCTGCCATGAGACATTAAGGTATTATGGCAGACTTTTAGTACTGCTTTGCATTGTTTTTGTAATGTATACGTGTATATTAATACTTATATTGCCTCTCTCTCTCTCTCTCTCTCTCTCTCTCTCTCTCTCTCTCTCTCTCTATCTCTATATATTATATATATATATATATATATATATTATACAGTGTATAATAGTCTATATATCTATATATAAGGGGTTCCAAAAAACCTTAGCCCCCCCCATTTGCAGCTTACATGTTTACTTACATCGAAATAGTTTTTAGTGATTATAAAAATATATAAAATTCTTTATTTATTGCAGGTATTAAAATTACTCTAGCTGACAAAGTGATAATATAATGGCTTCTCAATTAATTGGTGATTCGGAGAGGCAACGTGTGATAGATCGCATACGAGCAATAACATTTCGGGAAGTTCGTGATGTTGGAGCCACCTTTATAACACGTTCATGGGTTGCCAAAAAGTTGCGAAGAAGGGAGGACTTCGTCAAAAGAAATTGGAATAAAACTTTGGATGAATGTGAAATGGATACAACCAAATCTGGCCGCCAAAATTTGCCACTCTCTCAGGAAACAAAGGACATCATTGAAAGCGGTACGCGTAAACGGAAAAACAGCTGTGCTAAACTTTCGAGAGAGATCGAAGTGTTGAGAGGAAAGATCGTTAGTGGTGAGATCATTCGACTGTACCGTCATAGGCAAGGTTTAAAGCCTTGGCATGAACTTCCAAAGCCAAGAAAAACTCAACTTAACATCGATGACAGAATGTGGTTTGCCCATTATCTTGAAGATTGGGATGTGGATGATTTCATGCATTTAGCTGTCTCCGATGAATTTTTTGTTTACGTAACACGTCGGCCTAACTACCAAAATGATCGAATGTGGGCCACACTACCAGATGAAATCGATGACAATGAACATTATCGCGAATTATTAAAAAGTCCAGACTGTGTTGGTGTGTTTGTTTTGTTCACTGCAAAGAAGCTCATGTGGGTGCTGAAGCCAAATGGTCAGAGTTGGGATGGACAGTATTTTCGTGATATTATTCTATTCCAGCATGTCATTCCTTTTCTAAGAAACCCAAACAATGTTATGGATGTTGATCAGGTCACACTTCTGCACGATAAGGTCCCCTGCTTTAAGGCATTAGCCACTCAACAGTTGTTGCGGAACCATGAGATCGATTTCTTTGGAAATGAAGAATGGCCAGGAAATTCTCCTGACCTGAACGTCTGTGAACACATTGGATCAGTTATAAAGGACAAGGTTGAATGTCTCTTGTTTCAAGAACCTGCAGCAAATCGATTTTCGAAGGATACAATGACGCAACACATTGAAACTATTTTAGCAAATTTGCGTAACGATCAAGATCTATTCACGTCACTTTTGGCAAGCTACCCAATGCGAATTGAGGCTGTCTTGGAAGCCAATGGCGGGAACACCAAGTTTTAATTGTTTCTCATTAAATGCAGGATTAAATTCTCTTTTGTAAGGTATGTTTAGTTTTACTGTACCTCTAATGGTTTAGGCCATGGGCGGGGGGGGGCTAAGGTTTATTGGAGCCCCGTATATATATATATATATATTAGGGTGGCCATTAAAAATGAAAGTTTGAAATTTGGTTCCCCCCCCCCAATTCGTGCAGTTCCTAGGAAAAGCCATGCGTGCTAAATATTTTTTAAATACAAGAATATTTAGAGGTCGCCCTCGTGAGTTGAAGTTTTACTATTATACAGGAAGTTGTACATATACATGGAAGTTGTATCTAACACTCCTTTTTTCTTTCCTCAGGATGGAATCGAGAAAGAAGTTGTATTTGATCGGTTCTGTTGAACCGGAAATCAAGGGCGCTAAATTGTCATCATATCGGCAAGCTTTTGGGCATTTCCTGTTCCTCCATTTAGAGAAGAAAAAGACCACCTGGGACGCCAGTCGCGAAACAGTAGAGGCCATCAAGGCGTTTGGAATAAAGCTAGCATCCCAACGCGAGCTGACCAGCATTGCATCAAGAAGCTGGAGGCGGTCTTCGAGGAGTGGAAAGCTCTGAAAAAACATCAGACCAGGACCAGTGCATCCCACAAGCAGAAGGAACAGGAGTTTCAAGAGCGCTTGGAAGATCTCTTTGACATCGCTCATGCGGATGCACTGATCCTGATGAAGAATCCTGAGGACCGGGCTTTCCTTCTGGCCCAGCGACAGAAGGGGAGGCCAGGCTGCATCGGCTCTGTGGATATGGTACAGGCCCGGAAGGAGAGGAATCCAGGAAGAGGTCAGAGCAGGAGGCCAGGCAACGGAAGAGGGCTCAGGAGGAGCAGGAAGCTTCAACCAGCCGAGCGGTGCTGGCATCATCGTCATCGTCAAGTGCGGCAGAGGAGACGGATGATGACCGGGAGAAGGAAGGTACAGTTGGGGGTGCTGCCGCTTCGTCTGTTCCAAAAAGAGCCAGGAAGAATATCGTAACACCTCAACTGGCTGCTGCCCTCGACCGGACGCAGCTCTCCTCCAGAAATGCGACCTACGTTCTTACCGAGGCCACTGAAAGCCTTGGCCATGATGTCATCGACTTGAACATCAATCGGAATTCCATCCACAGAGAAAGGACTCGCCATCGTTCGGCCCAGTCGAAAGGTTTGAAGGAGGAGTTCTCCACCGACGTCCCCCTTACCGTTTTCGTTCATTCGGATGGTAAGCTCATGGAGGATCTGACATCCCGAGAACATGTTGATCGCTTGCCTGGCCTCGTGTCTGGCCTTGGAGTTGAGCAACTCTTGGGTGTTCCAAAGCTTCTATCCGAACTGGAGAGGCGCAAGCAGCGGCCGTCGTCAAGTGTCTCGAAGACTGGCGTTAAGCTTCGACACCACAGCTTCGAACACAGGTCATCGATCTGGCGTCTGTGCTTTCATCGAGGAGAGACTTGGCAGAGATCTTCTGTTCTTTGTTTGTCGGCACCATGTGTTGGAACTTGTGATTGGAGCCGCTTTCGAGACAACCATCGGGGGATCGTCGACGGGACCTGAGATACTCCTGTACAAAAGGTTCATGGGTCACTGGCAGTTCATTGATCAAGGGAAGTTTAAGCCAGCTTCAACTGATCCCTCTGTGGAGAGCTCAGTGGCATCTTCGCGGGACGAACTGCTCGATTTCTCAAGAAGACAAACGGTTCATGTTCGCGACGATTACTGGGAGTTCCTCGAGCTCAGTACAATCTTCCTTGGAGGCACACTAGAGCGTGGAATCAAGTTCACAGCTCCCGGAGCAATGTATCGCGTTCGATGGATGGCGAAGGTGCTATACGCGATCAAAATGTGGCTCTTCCAGGAGCAGTTCCGGATGACACCATCAGAGGAGAGAGGAGTGCGTGATCTCGCGGTTTTTGCCGTGGTGATCTACATGAGAGCATGGAACACGGCTCCTCAGGCGGTGGGAGCCCCCTGGAACGACTTCCATCTCATGAAGGAGCTGATGCGCTACCCACATCGAGGGATTTCCACCGCCACCAGTAAGAAGCTTTCCCACCACCTCTGGTACCTGTCGGAGGAGCTCGTTGGGATGGCCTTCTTTGACGACAGAGTACCTTTAGCCATGAAGAAACTCATGATCGAAGCCTTGGACGAAGATGCCGTCGACCATCCGCCGAAGCGCCGAGAATCGCCTTGGGTGCCTTCGTCGATGAGAAGAAGGGCCTTGAGCAATTTCTGACGACGAACACCAAGGCCCTCTTCACTCGCCTCCAGCTTCCGGATGAATTCCTTCACAAAGATCCGGAGGACGGAGGACTTCTTCAAGAAAGCTCTGCGGGTCGTTGAAAGCTTCGCTGTGGTCAACGACCGAACAGAGAGAGGAGTAGCTCTCATCCAATAGTACAACAAGAAGTTGACTCGTGGAGAGGAGCAGCTGCAATTCTTCCTCCAAGTTGTCGCTGATCACAGACGGCAGTTCCCGGACTGCAAGAAGACGACACTTGCACCTCGAACCAGGCGCAATGAGTGGAGTAGGCTTCCACGAGACCCCCGCCACCGAGCGGCTAATACTTCTTATTGAAGAAGGGAGACCTGGCTGCCTGAGTAAGCTTCAACGGACGAGGGCGACCTCTAAATATTCTTGGATTTGAAAAATACTTTGTACACGTGGGTTTTACTAGGAACTGAACAAATTGGGAGGGGGGGGGGTTAGAGAAACAAATATCCAACTTTCATTTCTCTCTCACTCTCTGTCTCTCTCTCTCTCTCTCTCTCTCTACATATATATATATATATATATATATATATATGAAAATTATTTCACGAAAGTAACACGTGTATATATATATATAGCCGGATTATCAAGGGGGCACAGTGAGCACTGTACCCAGGGCCTACAAAGGTTTTAAGGCTTACGAAATTTGGGAAATATGTATTTTCACTGTGGTATGACCTATGAAGTTTTATAGGCCAACAGAATAAATGAAAAAATTCTATAAAGTTTAACAAGAGAGAAATAGATTATAGACATAAGACTAAGTGATTATAGACGTTAATTTAGTATCTATTTGCTTAGGCTTAGACACCCACCACACCTGACTGGCCTGAAACCAACTAAGCTCTAATAAAAATTACAAAAGAATAAATAATCACAAAGGAATAAATAATCACAAAGGAATAAATAAACTCCACTTTAAGTTTATTTTCATAATGAATAGCCGAATATATATGTTAGATATAACATGCAAAAACCGTAATAAAATAGTCAGACTAACCTCAAATTATGAAGCTACTTAATTCGTAGCCTCTCAGCCTGTGTCAAAAACTCATTAGTTGCTGTGTTATCCACAGGTGGCAACACGCACGGAGCTGGCGCGATGTTTATGTTGTTTTATAATTAATTTAGTTAGCTATAGTGCTAAGAGAATAAGCACATTTACAAGGGAATAATTTGGGTCTAAGTTAAAATAAGGCACATAAATAGACGGTGCATCGGCAAATTTAGGGGCCTACGATAGAAAAGTGCCCAGGGCCTACGAAACCCTTAATCCGGCCCTGCATATATATATATATATATATATATATATATATATACACACTACCAGTACACCTACTAAGTACACCTACTAATTTCCAATGTTTTGCTGCTTAGCTCATGACATAAACTTCAAATGTAAACTTAACAGGTACTAGAGATGAATTTGCTTACCTGGCTTTCATATTGTATGTTTCATTGCATCTGCCCTATGCAGTGTGTTGTAACACAGAAGCTTCTTCAAAATAGCCTTCAAAATGTGTTAATTTACGTCTAGCATGCAACCTAAAATTAATGCCATTAGCTCTGCACAAAGGTCCAAAAACAGTTTAAAAGTCTTTACTGGGGTAGTGTGTTTCTTCAGGAGTATGTTAATACATGTGTTCAGTTATTAACATGCGCTGCAGGTCTCTACATATAAAATCCTTGCAGAGGAGCTAACTGTGTAGTTTAAGGTATATTTCTGTGTTTCAAAAAGCAAAAATGGGTGACAAAACTCAGTTAACAACAGAAAAAAGACAGTCGATTGTATCTTTGAGAAATGAGGGCCAATCACTGAGGCAAATTGCAAAAAAATTTAAAGTTTCTGTGAATGCGGTTGCTTGTGCCATTAAACGGTACGAAGAAATTGGTCAAAATAAAGACAGAAAAAGGTCAGGGCGACCAAGAACCACAACAGACTCAGAGGACAAGAATATCCGAGTCACCAGTCTGCACAACAGACGCCTCACAGCACCTGAAATCAAAGCCCAGCTGAACAACTCCAGAAGTACAACAGTTTCAACATCAACTGTTCAGAGAAGACTAAGAGAGGCAGGATTAAAAGGAAGAACTGCAGCAAAGAAACCAATGCTGAGACTCCAGAACAAAAAGAAAAGGCTAGCCTGGGCTAAAAAACATCAAAAATGGACTGTTGAGCAGTGGAAATTTGTCCTTTGGACTGACGAATCAAAGTTCGAAGTTTTTTTATCCAAACGCAGAGTATTTGTGCGGCGCAGAGCGGGGTGAAAGAATGACACAGCAGTGTGTTGTGCCAAAAGTGAAGCACGGTGGAGAAAGTGTGATGGTTTGGGGATGTTTTGCAGGGGAGCAAGTTGGAGATCTCCACAAAGTCACTGGAATACTGAACCAACGTGGCTATCACAGTATCACAGCATTCTACAGCGCCATGCCATCCCATCTGGACTGCGACTAGTTGGCCAACAGTTCATAATGCAGCAAGACAACGATCCTAAACACACTTCCAAGCTGTGTTAAAATTACCTGAAGCAGAAAGAACTGCAACGTCAGCTCACAGTTATGGAACGGCCAGAACAGTCCCCGGATCTGAACCCCATCGAGCTAGTGTGGGATGAACTGGATCGACGAGTGAAAGCCAAGCAGCCATCCAGTGCTCAGAAGCTCTGGGAACTATTACAAGAGTGCTGGCAGCAGCTTTCACCAGACTATCTTCTTTCTCTTGTTGAGCGCATTCCTCGAATTTGTTCTGCTCTAATTGCTGCTAGAAGAGGCTATTTGATGAATCTAAAATTTAGACTTTGCTTTTGGTAAATTGTCCTGATTTGTTGTTATTTAAGTTCCCATGTCGGTACTTATAAATTTGAGTCATGATAACTTAGTTAATAAATAAAAAACTTTAAACAAAATTTGAAATTTATGAATATTTCAGGGTGTACTTAAACTTTTGACTGGTAGTGTGTGTATATATATATATATATATATATAGAGAGAGAGAGAGAGAGAGAGAGAGAGAGAGAGAGAGAGAGAGAAGAAAAGTTATCCATGCATGTGTTATAAGTTTTCTTCACAGAGAACCGTGTTTCCATCATTCTGCAGAAAATAATTTAATCAGTCAGAGCCGATATTTTAAATGCAACTTTCCATCTGAACTTTCGATAGACTTACAGAATTTCAACTAATTCAACTTATTTTTTATGTTTTTGTCCATTTCAAATATATATATATATATATGTGTGTGTGTGTGTGTGTGTGTGTTGATATTAAGCAACATATTGCCTAATGTGCTCATTAGAACTTTGCCTTAGGTCAGATTAGGTTAGATTAGGTTAGGTGTTTTTCTGAGTGTGTGAGAAGTTAATAATATAGATGAATTGTGGCAACGCGTTCAAGATTGTTCAGAAACAATACGCAACCATGTAGGTGTTTTCGAACGTATGCGGCAAAATTTTCAACGACGCGTTGAAGTATGTACTCTGATGCAGGGAAACCATTTTGAGCACTTGCTGTAAATAAACTTTGATAAACTTTAATGACTTTCATTTTAATTGGATCGTCCTCGGCAAAAAAGCAATGTATCTCGGAAACGAAGCGATTGTGGATTTATTTTCATAGGAACTGTTTTGTTCACTTTGACGTCCTGAATATGTGCACTAATTTATGAAACATAATTTGATAACACCCTGTATACCTACAAAGAATAATAAATCTTTATACTTCAATTTTAATTGTATTTAATTTTTTTTTATTTTTATAGTCTATATAGTGTAATCTTAAACACTATGGATGGGAACAACAGAGTACCAAAACGTTTGGACAATAAACGTTTATAACCTTTCTTCTTCTTTTCATTTAGAAACTGAAGTTCTCCATGAAAAACCATTACAAATAATATATATATATATATATATATATATATATATATAAAATCCTGATGAAGACTGAATCATCAAGAGTCACTGGTGAGTGACTGGTCATGATTTTGATGACAAATTAATCATCAGGATTCAGGAGTGCCCGATGACTGACCGTTCATTATCCCGATGAAAATTCTCGTCTCAGATTATAGTTCAGGCATCACTGGTACACTTAAACTTAAGTAATTAAAATGATATATTCAGTAGCATATAACAAGACCTTCAACTAACATATACAGTATTTGAAAACCAAAGTTAGTCATCAATTACGAAACTAAAAATCATGCTTTTAAAATACACGCAATTCACTTTGTTGGTTGGCAGTTCAAGACTGATGAATGACGTTTTGGTACGGAGACGCTTTGCTTGCAGCCTGTTGAAATGCAGCGCGTGCTTCACATGAACCAGCTTGTCCACTCTGGTTGGATGCGAGAGGAGAGAGAATACTTTTAACAGTTACATAAACGCTCTCACAACTTTCATTTTAATCATTTTGTTATTGTTTTATCACGTTGTGATTTATCATATAAGTTATTATAGTAAAGGTAATAAATCTTATATTTCACTGTACAGTTTCTTTTAAGGGTCTTCTATATTTCTATATCCATAATATAGTTATTTATTTATTTTACTTTTCGTTACTTTACGAAACAAATTCTTTTAATTTCGGTTGTTTTTTTGTTTATTTCGTTGATTATTTCCTATTTCTTTAACAAGTGGAAGGGACCTAACTTCAAGAGAGATATATTACTCGTAATTATCAGGAATTATGATAAAAAATTGAAATGGGAGTGTGTGATTTTTTATATTTTTATTTTGGTCCTGACTCCGCTCTTATTTCTTCTGAGGACGCTCTTGTTTCTCGAGTATAATACTCCGTCTGCCTGAAGATCAGTACGATTATTTCTGTTATTAGACATTTTTTTTATGAGCGAAGGAGCACGCACGCACACACACACACACACACACACACACACACATACATACATTTTGTTATGTAACTGGGACCTAGAGTTTTATTTTATTTATTATATAAACGCTAACTGGTAATTCAGGTTGATTACAGCTTTTATCAACTTTCTCCCTCAGGTTACACGACTTTCCAACATTCTACTCAGAGTTGTCTGGTATGAGATTTTTTCTCAATTTAGCGTTGAGAAACGTTTTTTATAGTTAACATGTCTCTTTTATTATAATGTGATTAGAGAATTAACGTATTCTTTACTAGCAACTTCTTCATATTAGAAGATAGGAGTGTCGTGTGTAGTCTCGCGGCGAACGGTAGTGGAACCACTTTTCTTTATGGAAACTATAACTGCTGAACGATACAGAGACATCATTGAACAGTTAATTGCACTGGTACATGCTGAAGAACGTGATGCGTGATTTCATCAAGGGGGGACACTAACTCATATAGCCGCGGAAACTTTGGAATTTATACGAAACTTCTACGGTGAAAGAATAATAAGCAAGAGAATTTTCCCCACTCCCCACGCTCCCCCCATGATCCCCAGTCTTGACTCCACCGGCTTATTTTCTATGATGATACATCAAAGAACAAGCGTATGCCGTCCTAGTGATCTGGATGCCTGAAATGAAGCATAACTACCTGAATCAACATCACGCCGGCTCTTCTACAGCATGTTTTGGCGAACAGCTTGTGGATATGGGCATCTAAAAAGATGATGGATACTTCCAACACTTGTTGTAAAGTATTGCGTGTACTTTTCATCCTTCGTTACCATTGTGTCATAAAATTTTCTTATAGTAACACGTCTGTATTCGTGTTTATTTCCTAATGTGGGGTTGCGTGATTTTTGGGAAACTCTTTATAGATATATATGTGTATATTGACGGATTAATTGCTTCACTTAATGAGGCAACAGTAGGATGTTGTATAGATAACACAAGGATAAATAACTTAGTTTATGCCGATGATATGGTGTTAATAAGTCCCTCTGTTAAAGGTCTGGATCGGCTACTAAATGTCTGCGAAGTGTATTCGCAGAAACATGATATTCTTTTTAATGTTACAAAAACTAAGGTTATGCAATTTCATCCTAAAAGCTGTAATCAGCCAGCTGATATAAGGTTTAAAATGAATGGTGAAGTAATTGAGGAAGTACAAGAGTTTAAGTATTTGGGTCAAACTATTACCAGCTCCTTGAGTGATGACTCGGATATAAGAAAACAATCTCGAAGCCTGTGTGCTAAAGCGAATATGACCATAAGGAACTTTCGTTTCTGTACAAGTGAAGCTAAAGACACACTCTTTCGTACTTCCTGCAGTAATATATACGGTCAGCAACTCTGGGTGAATTATAAAAAAGGTTCTGGCAGAACCCTAAATTTGCTGTACAACAGGTCTTTTAGACTCTTACATAAATTACCCCCGAGATGCTCAGCTTCGCAAATGTTTGCTACCCGCAATGTCCCGAGCTTCCCGGAGGTAACAAGACGTGCTCAACACAGTCTAATGCAAAGAATTAAAAAATCAACCAACCCGATCATCCAAGCTATCCATGAGTCCTGCCATTTATCCTCTAAGCTATGGACTTCTTGGTACGAAAACGTCTGTCTGTAGCTCCACTTAACTTCGACAGTGCAGTATTATTTCTAATCAATTGTATATATTTTTATCCTTAGTGTATGAACTGTCATTGTATTAATAATATTTGTCATATGGACTATAGTCTGCCAATAAACCTTTTCATTTTCATTTTCATATATATATATTTAATATCAACGCAAATAATTTGAGAATCGGCTCTAATTTCTTTATTCCTAAACAAAATTATATAACATAAACAAGAATGAAACGTTTCTTCGCATGTTTCTCTCGGCATTTGAATGTGTAATTAAAACATTAAAGCCGTTTAAATATCGTTTAACATTTTTTTATGGTTTCTAATATACGAAATTTTGAAATAAAGTTTCACACATAACTTTTTGTTCGCGTGATTACATCCGAGGTGGGAATGGGGGCGGTGAGGGGGGGGTGAGGGTGAGGCGGGGACTTGTTCATTTTTTCCAGCACCAATTATGAATTATGAACGGGAGGGGGGTACCTAAGGGTGGGGGTTTAGAGACTCTCTGTTCACCGGGATTTTCAAAAGTTCTGTTTGTTTTATGTAACAAAAGATATTGGTATTCAATTGAGTTACCCCGCCATAGCCGCTATCTCAAGCTACTTTCAAATTACGACTGAATGCGACCCAATTTACCTCCCCCGCGCTTCTCCAACCTCCAAACGATGGTTGTTTACAAAACGTTTATACAACGTTTGTGAAAGTTATACTGTATAAACGTTTATGAACGTTTATAGCGAACGTATCTCTTTGTTTGCTATCGGCTTTTGTTACTCTCTCCACTATCTCTCATGAGTGATAATGCTTGTGCTGATATTATGCGTAATAATAATAATAATAACTGCATATACTGTAAGGAAACACACACACACACACACACACACACACACACACACACACACACACACACAGGAAGGCCTTGGAATAATTTTTTCTTTTTCCTTGTGGGTTTGCATCATATATATATATATATATAATAATAATTTAGGGTGATTCAAAAAAATAAAAGTTTTTTTTTTTAATTGTTCAACCTGTATTTTTGTTCCCTATGACAAAAAAGTAGTGTATGCCAAATTTGGTGAATTTTAAATAAAATTTACTATGTGCTACCAGGCGTCAAAGTTTCCCTCTTTTTCAATTTGTTTGTTTTTACAACTTATGATTTTATGTTTAATTGTTTATATTTCAGAATTTTTAATTAATGGTTTATATACTAGCTTGCTTTTAATTGTTGCTTGGAACTCGTAATTTTGATACCAATTAATCGATTATGGAAGCTAGGCCTAACTCACCATCACCCAGTTGCTCATTTGGGAGAAGTTCTACAAGAAAAGAAACTGAAGTATGGCTAATTGGGCAGCCCTCTGCAGTACTAAAAACATCCGTATTACCATCAGAGAAGGAAATGATAGCCCTCTCCATGCACTACAGAAATATTAAAAAGCAAGACATTAGAGAATCATGCTGCTCTACTGCGGATGATGTGCTAGCAGTTTGGAAAAAAGCGGGAATACCAGCAAAACAAAGAATACATGTAGTAGATAAAATTCAAGGAATACTGAAGGAATGACAGCTGCTTAAGAAAAACAAAGCAAACAAATTCAAAAGATCACAAAATTTAAATAATAAAGAAGAAAAATGGAAAGATAAACTGGAAAACTTATTTGACATTGCTCATGAGAATGCTATGCAGCTTATGAAAATAGAAGATAAGAAATTCTTGAAAATGCAACGTGAGAAAGGACGTCATGGAAAAATGGGTACCATTGATAAGGCTGTTGCTAAAAAAGAGAAAAGAGCAGCAGAAAAGCAACAACGTTATGAAAAGAGGAAAGCAAAAGAAGAGATCAAAAGAAAGAAGAGTGAAGAGGCTGTCATACTCACCAGTACATCATCAGAATCAGAATCAGAGGAGAGTAAAAGTGATGAATCTGGTTTCTGTGCTGCACAACCTTCAACATGGAAAAGTAAGGTTGGCAAACGTAGAAAATTGTTTGATGATAAATTATTAGGAAGTCTTGATGTTGCAAAATTGAGTGACAGAAATGCGTCTCTTTTTAATGCAAACAATCAGACATCGCTTGAATGGGACATCTGCGAACAAATAAAATGCATGTGTTTCAATACAACGGCAGCCAATACTGGTCCTAGAAATGGTGCAGCTATTCTTCTAGAACAAAAATTCGACAACGATTTATTGTGGCTGGCATGTCGACACCATATATTTGAAATTATGCTGGAAGCTGTTGTTTCAAAGTCTTTATCACCATCTTCTGGCCCAGATATAGTCCTTTTTAAGAAGTTCAGAGAAAAATGGTCAAGCATTAATAAGGAGGACTACGAGACAGCATTATCAGATCCAGATATCTATGAAAATATTCATGACATCAAAGATGACATAATTATATTTGCAACAAATCAACTAGATACATTCCAACCAAGAGACGATTACCTAGAACTATTGCAGTTAACAATTATTTTTTTGGGAGGTGAACCAAAAGGTGGAATCAAATTTAAACATCCAGCGGGACTTCATCGGGCTAGGTGGATGGCCAAAATTACATATTCATTAAAAAATTTTATGTTCAAATCTCAGTTCAAAATTTCAGTAAAAGACAAAAAAGGACTAAAAGACATCTGTCTATTTGCTACTCGGTTATATGTAAAGGCATGGTTTACAGCTCCTGTGCCATCTTGAGCTCCTCGTCTTGCTCTGGAATTATTACAGAATCTTGTAGTCTACACACAAATAATTGACACAATTACATTTGTTGCTATTAAAAAACTGTTAGGTCACCTTTGGTACCTATCAGAAGAACTGGTACCATTGGCCTTTTATGATGATGAAGTGCCTACTGAAACGAAAAACAAAATTGTAAAGGCCTTGCAAAATACAACAGAAACTCTTCCTGCAAAACGGGCTTTTCTAGATCCTGCACTTATTCCAACGAAGAAATAAGAAGATTTTGTCATCAAATACTCAGATTCTTTACAATAACAGAATTTAGTTCAAAATTTTTACTCAAAGATGCTAAAGAATGACATAATGATGAAGAGTATAACTCCGCTAAGAAATCTATCAAACAGTGGAAAGTCGTGAATGATATAGCGGAAAGAGGAATAAAATTAATGGATGAATATAATAAAATACTAACACATGACGAAGATCAAAAACAATTCTTGCTACAAGTAGTGAAAAACTACAGGGCTGTTTACCCTGATAGAAAGAAAGAAACATTGATGAAGTAAGGACAGCTAATGTCTCAAATATCATGCATGCTAGTTTAATTATGCATGCTTCTGGTTATGGTAGGACCTACGGGGGAGCTTTCCACATTAAAAAAAAGCAATGCGCCTTGTACTGTACCCCCTGGGTGGTGTGGAAAAATTTGACAATTTGAGTCGTTCTGTCAATTTTTAATTGCTGGTAGCAACCCCTAAAAATTAAAAATTTGCTAAAATATTTTAGGATAGTTGTTTTTATGCTGAAATGAACCATTTAAAGGGTTGAACACATTAAAATATAAACAAAATTTTTTTACCCCCATATTTGAATCACCCTAATATATATATATATATATATATATATATATATATATATATATATATATATATATATGAAAATTATTTCACGAAAGTAACACGTGAAAAATATTTATGATGAATAAAACCACGAAGGAAAGGAAACACAAAAAGGTGCTCAAGCGCTTTCGTCTAATGACATCCTCAGGATGTACTTCAGTGTTCCTGAGGATGTCATTAGACGAAAGCGCTTGAGCACCTTTTTGCGTTTCCTTTCCTTCGTGGTTTTATTCATCATATATATATATATATAATATATATATATATATATATATTGCGGTGTGACAGTACATTCCTATACTAATAAATATTTTTCCTTGATATTTGTTTCCATCCACACAGTCGATCAAAGTAGTTCTATAAATACTCTATAAATATATACATATATTTTGTACCTTATGCATTGGCGATTGGATAGAAAGGAGTCGTGATAAAGCCATATAATTGGATATAAAAACTCTAAGGGCAGAATTTAGGTTGGAGGATAAGTTCTCTCCCATAAAAATAAATAAATAAATAAATACATAAATAAATAAAAGCAAAATGATAAAAGCTCCAATGTCAAATGACGATGGTGCAGGATAAGGTCATCCAATGTATTTAATTAAGTTTCCGGTTTTGTAAGCAGAGTATGCGCGTACATTAGACGCAATGATACACCTGTAAATACGATGAATAATAATAATAATAATAATAATAATAAAATAACTTTCATTTCCCTTCTGTGAGTTAGTAACGTAACTCAGTGAAACTCTTTCTTTACCCCAAATCCCGTAACGCACTCCCAAACCTCACTGTTTCACAACTGATAGGCAAAGTTTTGTTGGTAAAAGATATACACAGATGTCAAAAAACATACATTATAATATTTAGAAAATGCGCCACAGGGCAGCTGCCCCTTCTGCCACCCCTTAATCCAGCCCTGTCAGTATCTACACTTTATGAAAAGGTATACAAAATCATTTCAAGGTCACACACACATATTAGTAACGCGCATGCGTAGGTCACCTTAATTAAATTTGTATGATAAAGTAATAATGACATGTCTTATTTCTAGTACAACCCTTCAAACAAGCATAGATTTCGGAAGGTAAAGATGTAAGGTCCGGGAGATAGGGAGGATATTTTAGGCGAAGATAAAATAGAATTCCCATACTACTATACTATCATGACGTACGTGAATTTGATCAAGCCGCAATTAACTTGGATTCGATATTATTCCAGTCGAACGATTCAAGGTTGGATTTAATTACGGTTAGTATGAGTCGATTAATTCCGGTTCGATTTAATTACGTTCTGTCTACCTCAGTGCCCCCTATATAATATAACCTATAACCTATAACCTACACAGTAGTTTCGTATGTAAAATTTATTTAGTTCTAAAACAACATTTCAAGCTCAGACGTACGTAAAATGTCAAATGGGTATAAAATAATAATAGTTACGCACAAATTTCTACGACTGCTATGACGCAATATACATATGTACGTTTCCATGACAACTAATTTATATGTTAATGTCGTCATGCTTTGTATTCTGTATTTACTTATTTCTGACGTGAACACATTTTTGTATCCGGCTGTCCGGGTGTATATATATATATATATATATATATATATATATATATATATATATATATATATATATATATGAGAGAGAGAGAGAGAGAGGAATCGTTCATATTTAAGTACTGGGACCACCACTACCAAATTTTCAATCTGGCAACTGTATGTATCAATCTGCAAACGTCAGTATCGAGATTTTTTTTTTTTTTTTTTTGTCATTATTAACTACAAATGATGCTATACGATTCCAAAGTGACATGTGTTATGGGTTGCAAACTTGCAGTATCGGTAATATGTACAAACCTTGTCTCGAAAGATAATTATTAGGAAGAATAGACCACATTAAAGTGAACATTTACTGAAAGCAACAAGAGCATGAAATTCGATATACTTGTACAATGCTTTGGGATTGGACGAAACCATTCTGAATACATGTTCATGCGTGTGTGTGTGTGTGTGTGTGTGTGTGTGTGTGTGATAAGGTAAAAAGAGGGAAATTGATAACTTTTTTCTTTTGTATAATTTAACGATACCCTAAAATCTACATTACACTATCATTTGATTCAATATTGTAAACTACGTAACAATAATAGAGTGATATTACATTAATTCATTAGTGCTAAGAGGTCTTTCCCAAGACTGAATAAAATCGTCTGACATTAGTCAGAACAAAATCAATAAAGTGACGCTCGGCACTAATGGGTGAATTCGATTTATGTCGTCTGACACTTATGAAATATATTTTAAGGAAGAATTGCAGTTTATAATTAAAAGACTATCAGTCGAAATGTAGGGATGGGTTAGAAGATTTGGGGGGGGAAGGGGGTGTTTCCCTTTGAGTATGTGTTTTATTAAGTTGATATTTCGATTATCATAATTACGTGTAACATCTTAATTACGCGAATATTACAATTGTAAGTTCGGATTGTGATTAAACAATCTTGAATTCGTCTCCTTCAAATACCCATACCCATACCCAACTCAGTATGGACGATTGGACGTGGGATTTTTTTTATTTTCGTTTTGTGTGCGTGTGTGTGTGTCGGAGAGGGCCTAACTTCCTGACCAAATATCGTCCTCGCAATTT
This sequence comes from Bathynomus jamesi, assembly GCA_023014485.1. NCBI lineage: Eukaryota > Metazoa > Arthropoda > Malacostraca > Isopoda > Cirolanidae > Bathynomus > Bathynomus jamesi. The sequence continues at coordinate 287,471 of JAJOZX010003035.1, forward strand.
TTATATCTAGTTATATGGTCTTTCACAATCTTTTCTCGTCCGTCCTGACGTACAGATGTTTTGGACATGAAACGTTACGTAGGACCCGAACCACGGGTCGCTACATCATCTGGACGCAAAAGACGCTAACCCATCCAACAACTACCCCGACCCAATGTCGCTTAACTTCGCTGATCACGTAGTCTTTCTAATGCATATACAGTATGTATAGTTTTTATAAGGACTTCTTTTGCCGACTGTACCATTATACTAAACCTATACCTGAAATAGATTTGCACTAAAATTAATTTACCCAATGAGTATTTTTCTCTTCTTTTTTTCAGTACTTGAACATGTTTTAGAACTGTTGAGTTTTTCTCCAGTTTCTGAATCAAATTTCCGAGTTAATTTTGAGTTATTTCGCTTTGAAAGAAAACTCAGTAAATTTCAGTCTTCACATTTTTTAGTGAAAGCATATCGCAGGTTGCTATGATACCAATGGCACTTTGGTACCTAGGTTGGGAGATTGGGTGGTCAGAATGTCAATGGGAATCCGTAAAAATGTTAGCAATTCCAGGAGTATGAAAGTGTAGAGCAAGCTGCATTTTGTCTTTGCGAGCAAGGCTCCAGCTTCAATTCTATAGCTATTTGCCCTAATGACCCAGTAAAACAAAAATTAGGTCAAGCGAATAATGGCAAATTCATGCATCTCATGCACCAGACGTGAAATATTTAATCATGCCTTAATATATATATATATATATAATATATATATATATATATATATATATATATATATATATAAGTTCGGGGTAGCGGAACGAAATCAATCTGCGCAATGTCGATACTAAAAGATTAGTATTAAATTAGGTCAGGTGAGATTAAGTCAGTCATTTTCACTGAAAATCTGAAATTAGTTTGAAATGTGAAATCCATATACTGGCATAAAGTCTAACGTCGACATTACGAAATTCGATTTTGTTCACGTAACGCTTCACGTCCCTTGTCACGTGTCGAAACATGATTACCGATATTAAATGAAGGATGAGATTGCATCACTTAATTATTAATTAACTTCGTGGAAAATTATCAATTAGTTGCTGTTTTAATTTAGTTTTAATTTCAATGTCAGACTCTTTGGTCATTTGAACTCGGAGCTAGTGAGAAGGGACCATAAGAGAAATCTAGACGTTATCTGCTGTCATTTTTTTTTTTTTTAACTTTTCGATTTCATTGCAGGGTAATGATTTTTAAATATGTCGCAGGTAGTGGAACAATGTAATATATATATATATATATATATATATATATATATATATATATATATGAGGTGGAGAGTACAAGAAACCAACTCTCTACTTCACCAGGCCAACTCGAGATGAGGGGCGACAAGCTTGACATTCGTGAAATGAGGAATCATCGCACAGAACATTTAAAAGGCTGAAAAGTATATATATATATATATATATATATATTATATATATATATATATATATATATATATATATATATACTGAGAGAGAGAGAGAGAGAGAGAGAGAGAGAGAGAGAGAGAATTTGTTAGATGTGAACCTCAATTTTGAAATAACAGAAAAACCAGTACTCTGAAACACTGTTTCTTGCCAACGTTTCGACACACACACACACACACACACACACACACACACACACACACACAGTTTCCATTTCTTAACCGTTCTATTAATTATATTCCAGCAAATAATACGCTACAAACGATGAAGATGAGAATGAGAAATTTAGATGTTAACGTCGTCATGCTTTGTATTCTGTATTTACTTATTTCTGACGCGGACATATTTACTCTACTGGTTAGAATTTAATAGCGAGGGTCTTCTTTATATAAATATACATCATGCGTGTTTTATTTCAAACCTTTTCGCTTATAAACTCGTCTGTGTTAATGCTTTTCAACTCTAGTGAACACAGAGTAAAAGACTCTTTAAAAATGCTCTTTAAAAATGCAATAATAATGTTTAAAATGTTATTTGAAATAAGTTAAAACAAAGATTTAAAGAAAAGAAAATTGTAAATGGAATAGCGAAGATGGAGAGAAAATAAAATTTATTTATTATTTACACTTATCAATAATATTTTGAATTGCTATTATTATTTATCATTAATGAAAATGAATGAAAATGAAAAGGTTTCTTGGCAGACTATAGTCGATATGACAAATATTATTAATACAATGACAGTTCATATACTAAGGATAGAAATATATATACAGTTGATTAGAAATAATACAGTAATGTCGAAGTTAAGTGGAGCTACAGACAGACGTTTTCGTACCAAGAATTCCATAGTTCAGAGCAGTGCTGTCCAACTTCTATAAAGCGCGGCCAAGATGTTGCCTATAATCATACACTGTTGGTTAATACGACTTAGGAACCCGCTGAATGTTGTTCTCCCTACTAGAAATGACAAAATAGGGAAGAAAATTCAGAAATGAAATTTGGCAAAAGTCCATTCCGCGGGCCGCCAGTTGGACAGCGCTGGTTTAGAGGATAAACTGTGTATAATCAGGAAAATCAGCTACTATATTATGATTGATTCATTTAAAATTTTATACTTTGAATGTTTACTTAAACTGAATAAATTATTGCTCCTATTTCTCATAATGTAATAGTATGGTATATAACTGCTTGTAAATTATTAACAACCGTTAATTCTATAGTCACAACTGATGGTATACTCTAAAAACTGTCCGCTCTGCGTACTTTACAACCGAGAACAAAGAAGTGCTAAACGTACTCGAAACATAGAGTATTTAATCTTTTATGGACGACAGGTATAAATTGGTAACGTTTCAAATACACGCATTTATAACTTAAACCTACACAAAATTCTGTCGTTAAATGATTAATGAAAATTCTTGGTAGCTCGAAGATACAGTGAGAATAAATTGAAATGTTTTCTTTAATTCCTAAAGACGTGTGTACTTTTTCAATTATTCATTTAGTTTTGGAAAACACTGTTTGTCAAGTAGATAACTGTTTCATCTACTTCCTATCTACTTCCAACCTACTACAGACGTGGGTGATTTATTATGGGCAAAATCAATAATAATAATAAGTTATCCACATCTCAGACGTGGATAAATTATTTATTATGGACTTTTAGTCCATAATAACTGGTCCACGTCCGTTTTCATTTACTCTTGAGGTCCTTTATTTACTCATGGTTGGAGACACATCGGACAGTTTTTAACGAGTAATTTAGCGAGTTTACATCATTTACATCAATTATTTCCATTAATTTATGGATTTATTTCAACTAATTAAACTAATTTTGAGTAATTAAATTACTTACTCGAACTAAATGTTTAAATATCGAATAATTAAACAGTATTTAACTTAAATCTTTGGACCTTTTCCAGTTTGTGTACCGTTTTTCATATAATTTATTTTTGCTTCTTTTCAGATCAAAAATGAGTGATCAAAAATGAGTTCTTGATAACCTAACCTAACCTAACCTAACCTAACCATTTCCGAATGGTCCTTGAATAAATAATTTCACTCTAAAAATGTTTACTATGCTGTATGTAATGTACTGTAGAAAACGGTACATAAACTGGAAAACGTCCAAATCTTTATTAGTTACACAGCAGTTAATAATTATTAATTACATTCGATTGCTGAGTAATAAAAATTAAAACAATAATTACATCATTCAAATAACAACAACGACAACCAAATTAACTTAAAAAATTACATATCCGTTACCGTGTAGGGTGGCCAGACGTTCGGCTTTAGGCGGACAGTCCGCCTTTTGAGCACTCTGTCCTTACAGTGGCCATTTCCAAATTTCCAAAAAGGAGGACACTGCGTATGTGGCCGTACGTTAACATATATATATATATATATATATATATATATATATATATATATATATAATACACATGTTAACGTACGGCCACATACGCAATGTCCTCCTTTATGAATGGTCACCCGATATCTATAACATAAGCAAAACAAGAACAGAAAACCTTTGTGTCAGATATTTATGTAATTTATACGTATGCAAACTAGGGTGGCCATTTAGAAAAGGAGGACACTGCGTATGTGGCCGTACGTTAACATATATATAGGGTGTCCCATAAGTCAGCATCATAGGAAAAATAATAAAAAAAGCAAAACAAAAGCTTATATTTACAGAATGTACTCAATATGTCCACCATTGTTTTCAATACACAAATTCAGACGTGATACCCAGTCAGCAAGCACACGGTGAATGATGTCAGGACTAATGGTGTTACATGCCCCAATAATGCGCTGCCGCAAATGTTCAACACTCCTAATTTTCTCTGCGTATACCAGCGCTTTCAAGTGGCGCCAGAGATAAAAATCTAGTGGCGCGAGATCTGGGCTTCTAGCTGGCCATTCCACAGGCCCTCGACGTCCTATCCAATGACCAGGGAATTGTTGGTACAGGTATTCCCTTACTTTGGTGCTGTAATGTGCAGGAGCGCCGTCTTGCTGGAACTATGTTGGAAAATTTCCTTCTTCGTTCAAGACACTGGGAAATGCTTCTTCCTTGAGCATACGTAGGTAGGTGCCTCCAGTGATATGTTCATCGAAAAAGAGGGGGCCTATGATGCGATCCTTCCAAATGCCACACCATACCATCACCCGAGATGTACCTTGTTCCTTTGAAGAGGTATACCAGTGAGGGTTGTTTTGAGACCAGTAGCGGGTGTTCTGTCGATTTACCTCACCATTTCCATAAAAAACAGCCTCGTCACTGAACAGAATGGTGGACGGGAAATTGGCATCCCGAGCATATTGTTCCGTAGCCCATTCACAAAATTCCATCCGCTGGTCGGGATCATCTTCGCTTAATTTCTGTAGGATCTGAAGTTTGTATGGATGCCATTTGTGAGCCTGAAGAATGCGATGGATGCTACTTTTCGTCACTCCTGTCTCGGCGGACAATCGCCGAAGAGACTTATTGGGACTTCTGTTAAAATGAGCCAGGATAGCAGTCGCTGTATCATCGTCAGTGGACCTCCTTGAAGGTCCACTGCGTGGTTTATCTCCTATGGATCCTGTTTTCTTAAACTTTGCAACAAGTCTGCTAACACAACTCTGTGTTATTGGCTCGCGGTCTGGATGCAGTCTGTTAAATTCAGCAGCGGCCTCTCTTTGACTCCGATTTCCTATGAGTAGAATTATCTGGATTCGTTCTTCCTTGCTCACAGACATTATGGCCTGTAGAAAGAGAAAAATATGAATTATGGTTTGTAGAAATAGAAAAATATGAGTTTCTCCTATGATGCCTGACTTATGGGACACCCTGTATATATATGTTAACGTACGGCCACATACGCAATGTCCTCCTTTTTGGAAATTTGGAAATGGCCACCCTAAGGACAGAGTGCTCAAAAGGCGGACTGTCCGCCTAAAGCCGGACGTCTGGCCACCCTAATGCAAACTTTATATGAGGTCCTCCCCGGAAGAAGTGGCTAAGCGACAAAAGTAAAAAAACGCCAGAAAACGCAGTTAAAGTTGTACCAAATTTGAAAGTGTTTTTGAACTTTTGAAATTTTGAAGATATGTCGACGACATACTGTATCTTCAAAAAGTTCAAAAGTTATTCCAAATTTCAGATTTGGTACAACTTTAACTGCGTTTTTTGGCGTTTTTTACTCTTGTCGTTTAGCCACTTCTTCCGAGAAGGGTCTCGTATAAAATGAATCTATATGTAATATGTATGTCAGGAAGATTAAAAGGATATTTTGCAGTGAATCTGGGTCTTCCTTGGGTGAGTAGTAGGTTCGGATCCCACGAAAGGCTGTAGGTCCCCTCCGTCATATGACCCTAGCTTTTCCGAAAGGAGATTAAGCGACCTCAATTATTATTAATATTGCAGTGAAAATCTATTTATCCGTAAAGGAAGCAAACGAAAGAGGCAAATATTTGCTGAGGATCAATGCAAAACATTCCTTTTATCTATTCCTGACGCAGTTTTTATCGGACTAGATAAACAGTTTCTTACATTTTTAGCATTTCTGTCTCTCAGTGATTGATCTTTACGTATTTAATATCAGATTCTCATATCTTTGATGGTCTTTTAGTTTTAATTTTGTTACCATTGAACCCAATTTCATTGTATTTCTTGATTAATTTTTGAACGTCTGTCTTAAAAACCTTCGTACGTTTCGCTGATTTCTTTTCGAATGTAACCTTCTTTGTATTGGGGTATGATTTACTCTACCAAAAAGAAGGTGCTCTTTGGAGCCATGTTTGTATAAATGGGATTAGAACATTCCTTTATTTAGGTTCCGCACTGAGAAAATTGCAGCCATTTTATCACCGAGTAAAACATTATCTTTTAACAACATTTAAAGTTTCCTTTCCCACATTTACATAAAGAATATTTTTAATTTTATTAAAACAATACCTAATTGTGAACTTCAGTTTGTATTCAACAAGATAAAAATGAATGTTGAAGCGCATTTAACTAAATTTAAGTGACTTTTTTATTCAAATTCTGAATGTCTTCTATTTTTCGAGACAAGTGAAGACATCTGCACTTTATTAAGTGAAGCCCGCAATATCTGAGCTTTATTTCTTCATTTTTCACCCTACACTAAAGCAGACTTCACTTCTGAAACAGAGTGAATGAAGCAGTTTTCGAGGCCCCTAAAAATTCAGCTACACTTTCAAACGTAAATAGAAAGTGAGTAAAGAAGGGGAGATTGGAATGAAAAATTAAAAGACTTAGTGTGAATTACTGGGCACCACTAAAACTAAACTTATTTCTACAGGGTGATTCACTCCCTGGTAGCCCTAGTAGAGTATCGTTAATACGATAATCTCGTTCTATTCACCATTTTCATTTGTTTAAAAGTAACACGAAATAAAATTACGAAGGCTCTTAAATCTCATTTTATCTGTGCCCTTCTTAAAGGTTTAAAAGTAAAGAATCTCTGAGGATATTTGTTCACTTTCGTAAATAAAATAAAAGGTTTTAAAAGCTTAATTTATTGGAAAATATTTCACCACAGGCATCTGTTTTTCGTATAAGTGACGCTCTGGTAAACATTGAAGACACTCTTATTTCCAATTTTAGGCTAAATATTCATTCATTATTCATTTTACATACATTTATTAATAATAATTAATTACAAATATTAAAAAATTAATAATAATTAATTACAAATATTAAAAAATTAATAATAATTAATTACAAATATGAATTAATTAATAATTAAAAATATTAATTAATTAGTAATAATTAATTACAAATATGAATTAATTAATAATAATAATTAATAATTGGATTATTATATTTTTTATTACTTTTATGTAAACCTTTCCAGGTTATGACCTCAAAATTTCAGTGATTTGAAATTTCAGAAACTGCTTTTATTCAGAATCAAATTTATTAAATTAAATTTTCATATTATCATAAATTATATTACTGGTTATAATTTAATAGCAAGGGTCTTCTCTATATAAATATACATCATACGTGTTTTATTTAAAACTCTAGTGAACATACATTTTTTTTTATGCAGGAAGGAGAGTGCCCCCCCCCCCCCTCCCCCCACACAAAATCAGCTGAAAAATAATAAAATTTTCTTTTCTTTGATAACACGAATTTAATTAATAAAATTATAAAATTTTAAATTTACAAATAATACACTATTTAAGATCCAAAAATTAAAAAAAAAAAATACATTTTAAAAAAATTCAAAATTCAAAATTCAGAATCACCAATTTTTTCAAAACCCAAAAAATGCTTTTCAAAAAACTTTTGAAGTTCGAATTTTATTTATCCGATTATTATTTTATTTTTTTTTTAAATATTTTTTGGTTATTAAATTCTACAGAGGACATGTTATGTAGTAAAAATTTGGAATTCTAAAACTTTCTTTCTTGAATAACTTTGGAAGTTACTTCTTTGTTTTATTTATTTATTTTTTTTATATATTTCATTCTTTTATAACTTTTGGGTTTCACTTCCTCAATTCGGGTACGTTTTTTTCTTTAGGTTCTTGTGGTGTGTCGCAATTCATTGTATCATGGTTTCTCTCTCTCTCTCTCTCTCTATATATATGTATATATATATATATATATATATACATATATATGTAAAACAAATGACAAATGGACAAATGGAACGCCACACTGCTCAAAAACTGTATGAATGCAGTAGTATAGCCGAAAAAGGGGAGAGTGCAAGTGATGACGTAATGTTGCAAAGGGGGGTGGGGGTTGTTGCAAAGGGGGGAGGGGGTGGGGGTTGGAAAAAAAGAAAAAAATTCCCGCAAAGGGGGGATGCTGCAGGTGCAACAAGGAAAACTTGGAGGCGGCGTTATCCCCCAAGAGAAAGAAGGAGGAGAGAAAGGAGGAGAGAAAGGAGGAGGAGAGGTGTTCACCTGGCAGGAGCCAAGTGCACATTAAGACTTCAGCCGAGTAGGCGTTGTTTTATAGGCTCCTAATCAGCCAGTTGGCTGTAAATGGCTTGAGTTGCCAGATACCTCTTTTTAGCAGTATTATTGTATACATTATTATATACGCCTAATCAGCCAGTTGGCTGTAAATGGCTTGAGTTGCCAGATACCACTTTTACCCATTATTATGGTGAGTTGTCTCCAATTAAAAGATTTCGTTCCATCAGATACCATTGTATACATTATTATATTTCTTAAAAGAATACCGGTAGTAGGTTTAGAAGGCGTAACAATTAAGTAAAACAACATTGCATCATTCTGTTTATTATAAATATATAGAAAATAAATATACATTTCAATTGAGGAATATGCATATAACAGTACAGGAAATATATACACACAATTATGGATATATATAAAATAAAATATACATTTCAAATAAATATACACTTCAATAGAAATATGTACATAACAGTACAGGAGAAATATCACGCAAAATATATATATAAATACAATTCAATAGAAATATGCGTATAATCAGTACAGGAGAAATGTCAAGCAAAATATATATATAAATACAATTCACTCTTTTTTCAAAATACTAAACTCGGTCTTAATCGAGTTTACAATTACATCATTATTGCTCTGCATTACGCAGTATATGCGGCTTAATAATATTTCACCGCTTAAAGTATAGGGAAACCTGTACTCGATATGAAGGGCTTTCATATCGTTCAGTACTATTTTTGTTCGCACTTTACAACCGGTTGGTAAGTCATCTTTAAATACGTCTAGAATACAATCAAAAGCACGCACAAAGAGTTCATCGTTAGCTACATTATTAAACACAAGTTTATAAACACGCTTTTCCAATCGAGGGTTTATTTCTACCGACTCGAGCTTTTCAATCGTGAACTCACTCAACATAGCGGCAATTGAAATAATCTTCTAAATCGTTACGACAACTGCGCGTTATATAAAGAAATAGTTCTTCAGGGTGAACGGTGTAGGTGAGCTCAGCTTTGTACGATCAATTGCTTTGTACCAAAGTTCATGGTATTTCAAAGAGTCTAAACTTTTTAAATAAACGTCCAGCTCTAGACCATTCTCACCAGCCCTACACTCGGTAAACCCATCGAGCAGAGCGGTGTAGGCGTATTCAAGTACTGTATGAAAATAAAGCATGTCCGTAACACGCGCGTCTAATATAGGTTTCAGTTTACGGAATCCGACGATTTCAAACATTCTGTCGAGGATGAAACGGTTTCGCGTAGGAACAAGAGCGTTATTATCAGAAGCATTCTTCCACATCAGCCGTATATCAATGCACGGCCGATCGTTATTTATACACAACGTACATACAACGGCGTATGAGGGTGCGTCACTAATCTGCTCTCTTCTTGTACCTACGTTAGCAGGTATTTTATAACGATCTTCACTCCACTTCTCAACTATCACAAAGATTCTATTCATCTCCTCGATACTTAAATAAACCCGTTTGTTTGTCGGTCTACATTCCGTTTCCAGTACATAGCTAATGGTACCGGAATTACGCCTGAACACGCGCAACGATTTCGTCACGGACACATCGTACGAGGCGTTGAGAATGCTGCTCAAAGGAAGTTCCATCGTATTCGAGGAGCGCACGTCCACTCGGCTCAAGCTCTGAGATAACTATGAGCCGTGTGAGGCACGCAGGTAGGCAGGAATGGTTCGACGGGCGGCTGACTCGATGATACGTGAATGGGCTTGTTCGTATGACCGCGAGTCGAATTGTTGTACATATTTCGGTACAAGAATATCACTACCAGCCTACGCACCAGACAGTTTGGATAAGAACTAGGAACATTTATGTTTTACTAAACATCTCCACACTCCGGCGCACTATTTGAGAGGAACATATGTTCATATTTTTCCTTTCTGCCCATCAAACGATACTCGTCTCTAAACTCTGTTAAAAATTCACGCAGGGCACTAGCCACAACCTCACTACGAACCTCATCATGATATACGTTAATATAGTGATAAAAATACTTAAGATTGTCCATGATCACGAGATTCACATTTTCAGTCGTAGGGTATGAGTAATCGACATGGTGTAGCATGACATAATACCGCTTGTCACACCACCCATCAGCAAGACTCATTATCCATACCTGCTGCTTCTCTTCTGCACGGGGTTGTTTCTTTTACTTCACGGTGTATGTGAGACTTTATAAAGTTTAGCTCTGCAGTATACTTCAGCACATCGTCTGTGCAACGAAAGCCTTCAACGGTCTCACCAGAACATCCGTAGAGTATTTGTACATCTTGGAACTTCGCACAATCCAATGTGTTTTTAAAAGAGGCATAGGAGGGAGGAATAGGAAGTTTTTCGGTATCCACCACATCCTGGCACTTTACTGAATACCATTTCGTAAACGTTGTACAAGCAATATTAAAGGTAGCCATTTGAATACACGTCTGATCTGAATACACGTCTGATCTCCCGGGCTTACTGCGGTCGACTGACCACGCAGAGACTCCCAGATAGTAGCATGACTCACGGTCTTACAGTGGGCGGAGCTTAGAACTTTCACCTACACACACACACACACACACACACACACACACACACACACACACACAAAGGAGAAAGTGAAACGCTATTTGAAACATGATTTATTTAATAAACGAGATATTCAAGTTATATATATTTACAAATACGATTTAATAAACGAGATAGTCAAGTTATATATATATATATATATATATATATATATATATATATTTACAAATAGATACGATTATATACAAGACGTGTGAGTTAGAAGCATCATTGGTATCCAAAGGGTACGGTATCATAGGTACCAGGTAACTGGTAACGTTTCCTATAGGTGTTACGGCACACCATCGTACCCATAAGTTCCTTCACGCCCCCAGCTTCTGCGCCCGAAAATTGTGGGTGCCTACAATTAGTTGGGGAGGTTGTTCATCCAAACATACTAGATCCTTCAACGACTCAAAGTTAACAACCTCCCGATTCGCATGGTTGAGCGTAATACCCTTTGCCTTCACGATATATTTCATTTCCTCCCCCACCCTGACCCGTACCCCATAAGTCTTAGGTCCTGTTGAGGCAAAAGAGTCGGCGTATGCGTTGTCCCCATACTCATCCTTGATCTCATCAGTGAGCTCGCCGAGGAACTCCCCAATAGTGGGCATGTATTCACCCTCCCTCTCTGTGAATATCACGCTATCTGTATCGGCATACAATACTCTCCGCCCAAGAGAATGCAATAGACCCCAAAGTTTTATACGGGCTTAGGCTGTTGTGAAGCTGGCCACAGGTATGTTTGTAACCCTTGAGGTATCTGTGGCAAATTCAGTGTTGTTGTACTTTATTACGTAAGTATTACCTACATTTACGATCTCCATGACCTCTTTATCGGGGGCATTGGCATAATCCCAGACATCGCTATAACTTTGTGCCAAATGAATGCTCCCTCTGCCGGTATTCTGCGCAAATTTTCCCCATAGACTGTTTAGACACAACTTTGCACTAAAGCGCTTGCCAGGATTCTTTACAATTTGGACACGATCAAGTTGTATACCTTCGCGGTCGCGGTAACGTTGAATATAGGCAGACTTTTCATCTTCGGTATCAACTCCTCGCGGATACCCTGATGCCTCAACCTTATCCTTCAAAAAGGTGTTTATATATGGTGTGAAAAGGTTGGGTAGCTTCTGAAACCTCCACACCTCATGTATCTTCAGTATTCTATAACCATGGCGCATGGCTAGGGCCAACTCAGGACTTGTATATACGCCTCTGATCTTACGCTGGTGGGGTATATGGTTACATTCGCCGTTATCCTCTTCCGCGCACTTCACGCACAGGGGAAACATGAGCTTGTCGTCGATAACGACAGGTAAGATCGGCATCCATAAATTGCGTGGGGGAGTACGTCTACGAAAGAGAGCCCAAAGTAACGATCATTCAAATTTTTTGAAAATTCATTGATGGAGGGTAGGCTAGGTCCCACCAGTTTCTCAGGAGCGCCCACGGGGTACGGATTGCTCTTCATCACGTATGGGTAAAAGAACAGAAATCGTAGTAATGGAGCTTCACGCCCTCCGTAGGTGGGAAGTATAGTCTGAAAGGATTTGTACGTCCTCCAAACAAGCTATCACCACATTTGAGAGGATCCAGCACCATTGAACGCTTGATCGTTTTTATTTCCTCACGGTACACCTCGTCTGTCTCCATCCGTGCATCATATTCATGCTCCCACAAGACTTTGTGAGTGAACTGTGATCCTATAAGTTGATCGCGGGTGCGGGTCGATGCAAGGCAGTAGGCAGGAGACCTACCGTGGATATCTCCGGTGATTCCGCACTCAGGACGGGGGCATCCATGCCACCAGCAACCGTTAAAGGAGTACACAGTCTTCACACCAGTGACACGGTTTTCACTTAACCCATCAACCCAAAAAACACGTCCATTAATCTTAATGGGTACTTCACCCGTGTTGCGGGCGTGCTTTATGTATACACCTGTCTGTTGCTGTAGGTGTATGAGCCAGTAAATAGCATTGTGCCCGTAACTGCGGGATTGTTTCGGTGAATAATGGCTAAGGTGTCTTTCGGCATGAAGTTATTCTTGAACACCGTAAAACATAATGATGCGATGGTGGTTGCGACTTGCAGTGGATCGCATTTGAAACGGGCTATGTACATCCTTCTAAAGGCCTGGAAACATACTCTAAGCACGCGCACATCATTCACGCAATAACGCTCACATTCATCAGCTATATTATAAGGGTTACTTTCATTAAAACTGTCGTAGTATCGATCAAAGTCTTCACGTTCATCCATACAGTCAAAATAATGTTTGGGGGGTGGTGGGCCTACGTAGTTTAAAGTCTCGCTGGTGAGGAAAGTGTAAGGGAAGTATCCTTTGGAAACTTCAGCTGCTACTCCCATCACCTTGGTAGCTTTGCTAATTTACAAGGTGTGAATAATAAAGTATCTTTAAATTGTACATTGCCTCTTATCTGCATCTGTATTAATTTGTTGCCTCTTTTCAATGGTCACCTGTAAATATCTCAGAGGATTTGTGTTCAAGCAACTCCTTATAAAGGAACTGCGTGTAAAACTTTGCCCCGTTATGGCGAGAATATACACAGTCATTTTTTTGAACTTGTCGGCTAACTTGACATATAGGACACAAATAGTTTCACAGGACTATCGCTGACATTCGTTTTAAAAACGTTTGTCCGTTTACCACATTTGGGGCACTCGTCACATTCGATATCCATACACTCATCACAGATAGTCTGGCTCACAAGTAAATGTGGAATTACCTCTTTGGTTTCAGCGTTCGTATATGTTTCTATATCGTAGTATACAGTTATACAAAGGTTATTTTTAGGCTTAGCGTCTTTCATATAACATACATGCTTTACTCCATCCGCCTTATATTCCTCCTGGCATGTAGGATGAATTACGTCACACTTGTGCTTAAATTTTCCCCAATTATCCATTGTGTGAAACATACCACATTCACAGATTCTCATTTTCCTGCACGTGCCAATTGATTTATGGAAATCAAAACAGCTATTATTGAAAAATGTGCGTCTACACACATCACAGTCTCTCTTCTCAGCTTCAACTACACGGCTTTCACATTTGGTGCTTTTACACTGCTCACATACCATGTGACATTCTTTACAATGTCTCACTATATCATCCGCAAACTCGAGGCACCCTTACACAAATCATGATGTCTCCCATATTTTCGACTTTTTGTCATAACTCGCGTAAAGCCACCTTATATTACGGATGGGGAGATACGTTGTCCCTGACATCCTAAAATAAGTAGGGCCTTGTACGATCTCTCACACAGCTTTTAAAACATACACAGTCCTAACGACGATCATCCAACCCAAACACAACTATGCGGACATTCATTTCCTGTTCTACCCTTCTCAGCTCTCAGGACCCATATTACAGTCAAATTCAAGTCACAGTCTACAGCTAGTTTACGGGCACGCTCCACGACTGTATGCAACCAATTTTTTGAGTTCGTGTATTTTTGTACGTAACATACGTGCTAAGAGTACTGCTATAAAGCCGCAACCACGATCGACGTTTATATGCCGTCTATAAATAGCTTGAGAATTGAGGTTAAGAGTATACGGTATGGCACTATGACCCGCAACACGGTATACATGGTCAATATTTACCGTGAAGTTGTCCATATTGAAGGCTATACTACTTTGGGCGGCTTGCATTATACGTCCTAATATATATTCTACATCTTCAGCCGCCAAACGTCTAAATGGCACTATCACCCAATAATCGTCTACATCACCGTCATCTGACCCGAATCCAAAGGACAGACTCGTCCTGACTTCACGCTCGTCGCGATTCTGAAGAGCAAACTCTATAATACGCTCTACAACCCGGCGTAGTCCGCGCTCAATACCATTGCTATACATGACTCTAGGGTCGACCCTGACTCTATACCGATTTCTAGTCAAGGCTGGGGTGGGGGCTGCGGAGCGCACCAATTCGAGCGTTATATCTTCCTCAACAGAACGGGGGGCGGCGGATGAATTAGGGGGTATATTAGCGGAAGGTGCTGCTGATGGGGGGCCTGTTGCGTAGGAGGTTGATGGTTGGGGCTCTATTATTGTAGACTTAACAGAACGGGGGGCGGCGGATGAATAAGGGGATATATTAGGTGCTGCTGGGGGGTTGTTGCGTAAGAGGTTGAGGGTTGGGGATCTATTACGCTGCAACAGGCGCGTATTTCGGTCGCTTTATACCTGACGGGGTATCTCATACCTCCGCTTTGGACGTGTTACCGGTATCGCTGGTGAGGGTTCAGGGGAGGAGATCACAACTACACTGTCGTCGAGGTCATCCGTAATGATGGGCTGCTCTACCTCATCGTCATTCACGGTTCTGTGGGAGAAGAAATATAAGGAACAGCACTCAAAATTTGTAATATTTTGTAAATGACCCACTTAGGAGTGTGACGTGTTAGAAATGGACTCTGTAGAAAAATTCAGATTCACGAGCCCATCCACATGTATTATATCTGGACCTACAGGATGTGGTAAAACTGTGTTTATGCTTAAAATCATTAAAGAAAAGGGGAGATGTTCTCGAAATTTGTGCATAAAGTTATATGGTGCTATTCGACGTATCAATCAGTGTTCAACGAGTACCAAGATGATATTTTGTTCCACAAAGGCGTATATGACGTTAATTCGTTAAAGGGAAATGAACATACAATCATTGTAATTGACGATCTCATGTTGGAGATGGATAAAACGTTTGCCGAGACATTTACAGTATTCTCCCACCATCTTAACATAAGCGTGTTCTTCATCAATCAGAATCTATTTTTCAAAAATAGATACATGCGCGATGTGTCGTTAAATACGCAATATCTAGTCTTATTCGCGCAACGTAGAGATGTATCACAAATTGGGGTATTAGCCAATCAAATGTTCCCGAATCAGCGTAAGGAGTTTTTGGAAGTTTATAAAGAAGCTACAAGCACGCGTTACGGATATTTGCTTTGCGACCTTCATCCGCGAAACACGTTTAGAGTGCTTCTGCGAACGAATATATTTCCAAACGAGCCTGAAACGGTGTATATTCCAGAATGACAAAGAGACTAAAGAAATACCGTGAATTAATAAAAATCTATCATCGACTGCCCCGGGCAATGCAGCAGATGTTTATTAAAAATATCGATGCCGACTTTTTAAAATGCATCTGTGAAATCTGTCTTAACGTTATAAATTGCAATGTATCAATGAAAACCCATCAGAAGGCTCGCCTACGCCGCTACAAGAACATAATACGTGCACTCGCTCGTAAAAGCCAAACTGTAGCGAAGAAAAAACGAATTATTGTACAAACAGGAGGGTCATTTCTCCCCATCTTATTTTCAGTTTTGGGTCCTTTACTGACTAGATTAATATAATGAAGAAAGTGGTAGTGATTCCCCACGAGGTGTACGCTCACTGCAAAGGAATCCAGACACGTATCTAGATCCCCGTAAAAGCAGACTTAAAAGAATGGAAAGCGAATTGTTAGCCCTATTAAACAGTGAAAAAACACCTGATGAGAAAAGAATCTTATACCAAGAAGCTCTGCAGAAATTTCTTCACGAGTACGAAAATTATAAGAGCCCTACAGAGATTCCTGTGGTTATTAGGCACAGCACGGGGGACGATGGCGACATAGGATCTGTGCCCGACGACACAGCTGACCAACCAAAAAGATTAGCCACACAACATATCGAACATGTATTAAAAAATACCCTCCCACTTACATTGAGGAGTAAAGGCTTAAGTCTTTATAATCTATTGAATGAGGATCCCGCCATACAATGGACCGATACAGGGGAGATCATTGTGGAAGGATCAAAGGTACAGGGATCGAATATCGTAGACATTGTCCATGATCTGGTGAGAAAGTGGGATAGGCCATCACCATCAGGATGGAAGCATATTAAAGCAAGACTACAACAAATAAATGTCCCTAAAACGTTGATAGGAAATCTGAACAGGTTAAAAGACTTGGAACATGCAACGCCTGTGACACAATTGAAGGCGCCGTCACCCCCGGCGGTAACACCTTTGAAGAGGAGCAAGAAGAGGTTAAACCAACCCTACCCACGTGCCTCTAAAATACGCAAATGGCTAACGTATTAACTAAACGCTATTATGACATTTCTACCCCATCCTCTTACGGCGGCGTAGATAGACTGTACAGAAGTGTTTACGGAGTAGGAAAAAAAGATGTTGAAAGATTTTTGAGGGAGCAGGACGCTTATACGCTTCATAAGCCTGTGAGAAAAAGGTTTAAAACAGCCAAGACAACGGCTTCCTCGATTGATTCTATTTGGCAAGCAGATTTAACAGACATGCAAAGATATTCTGTGTATAACGATGGTTACCGCTACATTCTATTCATAATAGACGTATTCTCTAGATATCTGTGGCTAGTTCCTCTGAAAAATAAATCACCTGAAACAGTTGCTAAAGCCACCAAAACGCTAATGTTAAAAGAAAACAGGGTTCCTGGCTATTTTTGTACGGATATGGGGAAGGAATTTATAGGCCGTGCTTTTCAGAACATGTTGACAGAGTTTAATATCAGCTATTACACAACCAATTCTATACATAAGGCTTCTTTAGCTGAAAGAGTTCAGCGCACCATAAAGGAACGCATGCACCGTTATTTTACACATAAAAACACATACAGATTTCTAGACATTCTGGAATCATTGGCATCATCCTACAACCGCTCACACCATCGCACGATTGGCACAACACCTAACGAAGTTTTAGAAAGAGGTACGCTCCCGAGAAGAGATGGATCACCACCACCACCACACTCTGCGCGCTTCAAAATCAATGATTATGTAAGGCTGTCGCGTTCGGGGAATAAATTCGCAAAGGGTTTTGAGCAAGGATGGACACGCGAGATTTTTAAAGTTAGGGCTGTGAGACCTAAAGGTGAGATAATGATGTATACATTGAAGATTTGGTGGGGAAGAAATCTCAGGAGGCTTTTACCGCGAGGAATTGCAGAAAGTTGCGTTTAATTTAGAAAAAAATGTGTTTAAAATTGAGAAAATTTTAGGAAGCAAAGGTTCAGGAAGGAGAAAAATGTACCTGGTGAAATGGCTAGGGTACCCAGAAAGCTTCAACATCTATATAAAAGCTGATGCAATAATGAAGCTTAAATAGTATGCAACATGGCTCCTAACCATTTCTACGTCACACTCCCGTCCTCCTCGTCCCTGTCTGTACACCCTAACAACACACTAGCCAACTTTGTAACAGAACTCCATGGGCACATTGAATTGGGTCGTGACTCGTATGAGGTGGGGATATGCGAAATTCAGCTGGACACCGTCTTTTTAAATATTGAACATAAAGAAACCGTTTTTACGATTCTTAGAGACATTGACGAGTGTGAAAAAGCTGGAGTAGCTATGGATGAAACTATGCGCATCGCTCGGACTAAGATTGCACGGTATTACAGTACAGAAGTAAGACTAGGGCCGGGTCAATATGGTTCGGCCGAGGATGTTGTGAGAGGCTTAAACGTAAGTTTAAGAAACTCAAACCTTACGAACGATTTAGTATATGAAATCGTAAACAACCCTGCACATACACTAATCCTAAAATCAAAGACTAACAGACGTCTTAAAGAACATAGAAAGTTCAAAATTCTAACCAACGGCCGATATAGCGCAGCCTTCCAAAGAGACACATTTCACGAGACACAGTATAACTTGTCCAGATTAATGTATCAATTGAAGATGCAGAAATTGGCTGAAAGGTCCCCAGACATGTGCTATATTTACAGTAATATAGTGGAGCACCAGTTTGTTGGGGATACCCAGGCACGCCTGCTGCGCATTGCTCACATCCCCAACCATAGAGGAAGGAGTTTGAGTATTACATATGACAGACCCCATTATGTGAATGTCGCAACTAATTTAATAACCAATATCACCATATATATAAGAACGATTGAGGGCGAAAACTTCCCATTCGGTAACGGGAGCTTAACAGTGAAGCTACACTTTCGACGCACTGAGTTATAATGGATAGAAAGCCTTTCACCTTCTGTCGAGGGGTGAGATACCAGCGCGGTAGTGGACTTGGATCCATTTTTTCATCCATACTACGTACGGCTGTTCCTTTGCTGAAGAGGGTGCCAGATACCTTGGAAGGAAAGCGCTACAATCAGGCCTTAACACTGCAGAAGACATATTGGCCGGGGCTAAACCTAAAGAAGCTCTAAAAAAACATTTAAAGCGTACACGGGACGAAATCATCAAAGATGCAAAGAGAAAAATGCGTGGTGGCGGGAAGAAGAAGAGGCTCCCCGGAAGAAGAAGGGGTCACGTGGTATTAAACGTAAAAGGCTATCAAAAAAGAAATGCTGTAAGCGAATGAAACCTATGGTTGACCACTTTTTTGACTGATATAAGCTAAGGACATTGATCTCATGAATCATAGTTTGTTTACCACTTGTCGAGAGAGGAGTCACTATTTCGCCATGGCACGCTTCATCCACCCATGTAGTTCACAATGCTGTAAATCAGAGCTGTCCCTTTTTGAGCTCCCGCCAACCCAAGTTTCTATTGAGCACAGTGACTTTATTACAATTAACCCTTTAAACACAATTAGTTCCCCGAGTGCACCTATAGAATTCGTGATACCCAGCTCAGGTCCTTACTTTTTTGATCCAAGCTGTGTGCACATGTACGCTAAGCTACGTATAGCCCATTCTGATGGAACGGTCTGCTATGACAAATATGCTGTATACCCTGAAACAATCTTTCTGCACGCCATATTCAACCAGTGTGACGTATATTTAAATCAGACCAACATATCGGCAGGCACGGGGTACTCTCATCTACGAGCCTATTTGGAAAATGTCCTCAACTTTTCCAAAGAAGCGAAGGCTACCTTTTTAAGTGCAGAGGGATATTATCAAACGAAAGATGAAAATAGTATAAAGGACAAATTTAAAAATTCTAAAAAGAAATTATACGAGTGTTTTGGACGGTTGCACACAGATTTCACTTTCCAGGAGAAGTTGCTTGTGAACGGGGTGGATATGAAAATAAAGCTCACCCGCACGAGTCCTGAGATCTGCTTAAATCTGGATGCGAATCAAGAAGAGGGTGCAAAGCCCGTTGTGGTTCACATTATGGACACATACCTCCGCGTACGGCGAGTGAAATTAAGTTCACCAAAACAACTAGAAATTGAGAAAAATTTACTAAACGCTACAGTGAAATATCCTATTAACAGAGTGCAGATCAAACTATATACGGTTCCTGCAGGGTTGGCATCGAAGCAGATAGAAAACATTGCCCTGGGAAATCTTCCTAAAAGGATATTAATCGGCATGCAGGACCACGCTTCGGTGAATGGAAAATATAAAAAGAGTGCCTTTAAATTCGAGAATTTCGGACTTAAAAATATAACTCTATACATTAATGGCACTGCTTTGGGTGGAACAATGGGTACGGACTATTCATCAGACGCTGTTACCTCTTTGTGCCAGAGCCTATAGTAATCTGACCCATATTGCAGGTGATTGTGATGAGCTTGGTAATGGGGTAACGCAGGAAGAATTCATTGATCAATTTAACCTTTACCCGTTTGACATTACACCTGACTTATCTGCTAGCGTAAATACCCATTTAACTCCACAGCAGAGCGGAAACATCTCAGTGCGGCTGGAATTCACCAAGCCTATAGACGCTCCTATTAGTGTACTAGTACATCTCGAATCGAAAGCCCTAATAGAAGTAGATAGATTTACGAGCGTTATCACTGACTTTTAAAATGGATGCTAATACACTTCAGAAAGTAATGGAGCGAGTCACACGTTCCAAATTTATCGGCGTGTTTGCGAAGAATGAAACATTGAGTTTGCCAAGTACGCGAGAATGCGGTAGTCTTATTGTGAACACAGACATCATCGGTAATGAAGGGATTCACTGGATCGCTGTCTATTTTAAAAATAGACAGCTCCTGTACTATTTTGATTCACTCGGTACTCAACCCTGGAGTGACCCTATTATTGTAAAATTTCTCGCTCAGTTACATATTCCCGAAGTTGTGTGGACCCCATTTCGCATGCAAGGATATTTTACTAATGTTTGCGGAATGTACTGCGTCTCATTTCTCATGCATATGTCAAATGATAAAGAATGTATAAATTTTTTAAATTTATTTGACCCGTGTCACACTCGCCGAAATGATGAAATGGTATGCAGACAGATAAAAAACCGTTTTCCAATTGTACGTACTCGTTGTATATTATAATGTTTTTGTTCGTATATTTGTAACGATATATTCTGTAGTTGTTTATTGTACTGATTTCTTTCATTTAATAAATTTATGAAAATATATTGTCTTCTTATCCCAAAAAGATCGAAAAACACTTACATTATTTCGGTGTGACATTGTTGACTGATCAGTATATCCTCCCTATTCCGAGATTCTTCAAAAGATTGTATAACACGTGTCAAATCCTCATCGGACCTTAAAGGAATATGCTTTTAAAACATATACAGAGTATACAGACAGATCCCCATTATGTGAAGATATCTTTGGTTCGAGGAATAACATTGAATGCCATAAAAATTTCGATTTTAGCATAATGGGGATAACCAAATAACATTGATTGACATTTTCGGCGAGTATCTATTTGACGAGATACTACAACTCTCCATATATATATATAAATTCTAATTATAGACACTTACATTTCTATGGTAGTCCCTTGCGTCGGATTGTAAGGGGCGTCACTGCAAATATCTTCTACGGTTTGCGTTGAAAATAATTCGCCACGGTCAATCGCATTGAAAAGACTAATTGCGGTTAATGCTGCAGTATCACGTTCTTCATACAATTCCGGGGAGACGTGCAGGTCCATGGTGGAGGATGTGTGACATTGTTGACTGTTCAGTATATCCCCCGTATTCCGAGATTCTTCAAAAGATTGTATAACACGTGTCAAATCCTCATCGGACCTTAAAGGAATAATGCTTTTAAAACATATACAGAGTATACAGACAGATCCCCATTATGTGAAGATATCTTTGGTTCGAGGAATAACATTGAATGCCATAAAATTTCGATTTTAGCATAATGGGGTAACAAAATAACATTGATTGACATTTTTGGCGAGTATCTATTTGACCAGATACTACACCCCATCCATATATATATATAAATTCTAATTATAGACACATTTCTATGGTAGTCCCTTGCGTCGGATTGTAAGGAGCGTCACTGCACATGTCTTTTACCGTTTGCGTTGTAAATAATTCATCACGGTCAACCGCATTAAAAAGGCTAATTGTCGTTAATGCTGCAGTATCACTCTCTTCATACAAGTCTGGGGAGACGTACAGGTCCATGGTGGAGGGAATGATTATTCACTGACGCGAAAATAGCTACTGTTACTCCAAACTGAAAAATATCCCCTTTTATATGCACAATCGCCAAGCTCCGCCCCAAAAGACCAGATGTTCGTAGTGATTGGCTGCCGATGTAGCTGGGTGGAGCTATGACGTGTACCAATCCGCTATAACGGGACCGGACGAGTAACATATATATATTTTCACCAATAGATTTAATGCTCGTATTCTCCTTTGAAAATTATTTGATGATTCGTGTTGAACTTTTGATACTGATTCCAAATATGGTTTCAGAAGTTTTCTATCACCCATAGTTTTCGAGAAAATATTTACTCAGAATTTCCCGCATCATTAGTCACTAATGTAATCGAGAGGATATAAAGAAATATATCATAATTATATTTTAAAAGAACATTCGGTTTCAACGTTAAACTGTGGGTCTAAGGTGGGGTAAAAACCTTTCCAATTGCGCTAGGGGACAATTATTTGGTGTTTCTTATAAAACTTTTGGCACTGAGTCAGGTTTCAGAATTTTCTAATGTTAAACTGTGGGTCTAAGGTGGGGTGAAAACCTTTCCAATTGCGCTAGGGGACAATTATTTGGTGTTTCTTATAAAACTTTTGGCACTGAGTCAGGTTTCAGAATTTTCTAATGTTAAACTGTGGGTCTAAGGTGGGGTGAAAACCTTTCCAATTGCGCTAGGGGACAATTATTTGGTGTTTCTTATAAAACTTTTGGCACTGAGTCAGGTTTCAGAATTTTCTAATGTTAAACTGTGGGTCTAAGGTGGGGTGAAAACCTTTCCAATTGCGCTAGGGACAACGAAAATTATTTGGTGTTTCTTATAAAACTTTTGACACTGAGTCAGGTTTCAGAATTTTCTAATGTTAAACTGTGGGTCTAAGGTGGGGTGAAAACCTTTCCAATTGCGCTAGGGGACAACGAAAATTATTTGGTGTTTCTTATAAAACTTTTGGCACTGAGTCAGGTTTCAGAATTTTCTAATGTTAAACTGTGGGTCTAAGGTGGGGTGAAAACCTTTCCAATTCAATATAACGTCGAATAATTCGAACAACTGTTTTTCGAACAATTGTGCTCGAACAATTGTGTTCGAACACAATGGTAAAAGATACAAGCATATCCCGTTATTTGAACAAAACTCTCTCTCTCTCTCTCTCTATATATATATATATATATATATATATATATATATATATATATATAGTTGTGGGCATATCTAAGAAATGGAGTCGAGAGAGGTTTTGTTCAAGCTGTCTAGGAGAAAGGTCATTATGGTCATTCGAGTTGGGCAGATTCTCGGAATTCCTTTCCTCTAGCGAAATGTGTTTTGGTTAATTTCAACTTTTAATTGAAATGTTTCGTAAATTTTCATATTGTTTCAATTTTTTTCGCATGGGATGAGACTCGTGTGTTTCGTAAATTTTCATCTCGATACAACTTAGATATTATATATATATATATATATATATATATATATATATATATATATATATACGGGTTTGGGGAATGACGATCGTCGAATTGTTTCATAAATTTTCATTTCCGTTCGTTTTTCCCCACTGATATTCGAATGTTTATAATGAAAATTGAGTGTGTAAAATTATTTAATTGATAAACAGAATTTAATTGGATTCACGTCAGACCATTACTTCGGTCTTATATAATTATTTTAGGAGGATTTAATAAACATAATATTAAAGGTACATTTTTTTTCTCATTAAAATGTTCAGGGTCACGCGGCCTGTTTTGCTTTTTTTTTTTGTTTCACTACAGATTTGTTTGTGGGTACTTCTTTTATTTATTTCTTGTAGTACTTGTGTTACCTTATTTCTATACAATAATGTCTTGAAGTGCTATTTTTGTACGGATATGGGGAAGGAAATTATAAGCCGTGCTTTTCAGAACATTCGAAAAGTTTAATTAAGTTTAATGAAGTTCAAGTTAATGTTATATTTGATTCTAATCGTTAAACACTATATACATCTATTGTAAAACCCTATATACATCTATACATCTATAGTGAAACACTATATATATATATATATAGCTATTTTTGTACGGATATGGGAAAGGAATTTATAAGCCGTGCTTTTCAGAACATGTAGATAGAGTTTAATATCAGCTATTACACAACCAATTCTATACATAAGGCTTCTTTAGCTGAAAGAGTTCAGATATATATATATATATATATATATATATACAGGGCGTCCCAAAAAAATGTATACACACTTTAAATAATTATAAAGGCAGTGTTTATTAAAATACATTTCATTTTCAAAATGTAATAGAATCTACAGACATTATTTAATTGTTTTGTCAACGCCTGTTTTCAAACTGACGTCCGTTCTGGTCCAGGCACTGCTGATAACGCGAAGCAATGGAATCGCAAACATCACGAAACATTTCGTTTGGTATTTGTGTGCATTCTCGTTCAATGGCTGCTCTCAATTCAGCGACTGTTGCAGGTTTTATAGCGTAGACTTTGTCTTTTAAGTATCCCCATAAAAAAAGTCTAGTGGTGTGAGGTCTGGTGAACGCGGAGGGTATTCTACGAAACCCCTTCGTCCAATCCACATCCACATCGTGCCAAGTACCACTCGCAATACTCCACTCTTCGGTCCGGATCATCTTCATTAATAGCATGGACTAATCTTGGAATGTAACTTTTCCATTGACAGCGCTTCAAAATGCGTTGGACAGACGATTCTGAAATTCCTACCTCACGACTCGCTTGCCGCACAGATTTTTTTGGACTTTGGTGATACGTTTCCAGTACTCTTTCTTGCTTTGTGGGGCTTGTCGATGTCCGTGGTCTTCCGGAACGCTTCTTGTGGACATTCTGAACAGTTCCATCGGCTTCAAACGTATCTCTAATTCGAGTGATGGTAAGTCGCGTTGGTGGATCTGTTTGAAACTCCCTCCTAAACTGTCTTTGCACTTCAACTGCGTTTTCACACTTCCAGTAGCATTTTAGAATGAATTTCCTTTGTTCAAAGCTTAGTCTGACTGCCATTATTAATTCTAATGGGTTTAACTTGGAAAGAAAGAAACATCAATTGAGCTATCAGCTGTTAAAGTGTGTATACATTTTTTTGGGACGCCCTGTATATCATAAGCTGTTTAAAAGACTGTATATATATAATTATAGTAAACGAAATAAACTAGTTAACCATAAAACTAATTATTTTCTATTATGACGTTTTCGAATTATGTGTGGTGAACTATATTATTTGTTTCGAAAAGTTTAGCTTCAAGTTCAATGAAGTTCAAGTTAATGTTAAATTTGCTTCTAAACGTTAAACTAAAATTAAATGTTATATGAAAAATAAATATATATATATATATATATATATATATATATATATTTACCTAACATAAGATGTTTAAAAGAATGTATATATATGTATATATATAGCATAATAATATATATCTAGCAAGAGCAATCCGATCATTGCAAAAAAACTGGAAAGGTATGCAATTAATAAAGATTGAGTGTGTATTTATTTAATAAACAGAATTTAATTGGAATAACTACCGTCATATTGTGTTACACAATGGATGATTAATATTTCTGGGACACATGTCGCTATCTGGCAACTGAACACATTGCGCTATCTGGCAACTCAGCCAGAATAGAGGCTTATAAAAGACCGAGAAGTTGGTGAAAGACTCATTCAAGCTCGGCTCCCAGCCGAGCAAGGACCTCTGGTCCTTCTCTTTCAGGCCCTTTGGTAAAACCCCTTAGTGGCCTCTTAGGTTAGGAAAACGAAAATAACTTGGGGGAGAACTCCTCTCTCTCCTCCAGGTCTCTCTCTCTCTCTCTCTCTCTCTCTCCTACAGGTGTCTCTCTCTCCTTCAGGCCAGTGCTCCCACTCCTGGGTTTTTAAACCCAGATATGGGTTTTTTGATGCCCACATGGGTTTATAGGTTTTTTAAAGAGAATTTTGGCATAATCTGGTTTTTTTTTCTGTATTCCTAAATTTTAGTTAAAAAAATAGTATTTTAGCCTATATAAAATTTATCTAAAAAACAATAAAACATTAAATGACATTTTTCTTAGAATTCTATGAAATAAAATAGTTTACATATTTCCGTCTTAGATTATAGTTTAGCACTAATTAAATAGTTTATTTGGCCACACTTATATGATGGGTCCAAATCCAAAATAATTATTTTATACGCGATCAAACGCTTCTTTTTTCGGGGTATGTATTGGAAAAAGTGAATGCTTTAACATTGAATTCCAGTCTGAACATTTCAGATTACATTTACTTCATTCAATGGTTTCTGTAGAATATAAAAATATTCTCAGTTTTTTCCTTAAAGAAGATGTCATTAATTCATCCAAACTATCAGAAATTGACCCAAGCAATGAACTACATCATAAAAAACTGAGTGATCTATATTTAGGTGGGCGGTGTATGTCACTTTTGGTTTCGGCGCCACTTGGTGAAAATAGTGATAATAGGTTCAAAGGTGATTGCTTAAAATTTCTTGTTGAGATATGTATGCAAATCAAGAAAAGATTTCCGCTGGATGAGGATGGAATTATTGCCAGTTTAAGGATTTTAGATCCAGCTTTAGTACATGATCTTGCCAAATCACCATCATCAATTTTCAGATTAGCAATGAATTTTCCCCTACTTGTTCCTGAAGACAAAATAGATAATTTAGATGATGAATGAAGATCATTTCGACTATCTAAAGATATATCTCCCTCTTACAAAACCATCCCTGAATTTTGGTATTTGCTGCATAATATCAAAGATGGGCTCAACAATCCAAAATATGGGCTCCTATCTAATTTCATGACACATCTAACTATTCTACCCCACTCTTCAGCATGTGTAGAAAGAGTTTTTTCACAAGTTAACCGTGTAAAGTCAAAGGGCACAAATTCACTTAAAACAGAAACTGTGAAAGATCGACTGATGGCAAAACAGGCAATAACCAGGGCTCACCAAAATTGTCGTACCTGGGAACCTAAAGCAGAATTGGTGAAAGGAGTAATGGAGGGAGTATGTCATCGACGTTATGAAGCACGCATACAAAAACAAAAAGATCTGCTGAAAATAACTTTAGAGGAAGGATCTGAAGTTGATACAAATTCATGAGATGAATTAGGCGTAATATAGTCTCACTGCATCTCAAGAAGTATGGTAAGCAAGCTTCGTTCTCTTATTTGTGTTGTCTATCATGTTTCATTAGAATAAAATTTGTATTATTAAAAATCTGGGTTATTTTTGAACAATCTGGGTTTATTTGAGGTAGAGGCTAGGTTTATTTAAATTTTCTGAGTGGGAGCACTGCTTCAGGCGTCTCTCTCTCCTACAGGTGTCTCTCTCTCTCTCTCTCCTTCAGGCGTCTCTCTCTCTCTCCTTCAGGTGTCTCTCTCTCCTTCAGGTGTACCCCTCCCCCCTTGGCTCAGTCAACTGGCTGATTCAGCCAACTGGCTGATTATGAGCCTATAAAACAACGCCTACTCGGCTGAAGTCTTAATGTGCACTTGGCTCCTGCCAGGTGAACACCTCTCCTCCTTCCTCTCCTCCTTTCTCTCTGGCCCTTTGGGGGGAATAGCTTGGGGGAGGCCCCCAAGTTGCATGCCCCTTGCAACCTAGGTTGGCAACAAAGGCCAGTACTCTTTTTTTTCTTTCTTTGTTCTTTTTTTCTTTTTTCTTTTTTTTGCAACCCCCCACCCCCTACCCCCCTTTGCAACAACCCCCTTTGCAACATTGCGTCATCACTTGCAACATTCTTGCACTCTCCCCTTTTGAGGCTATACTACTAATGCAATCGCTGAGCACCCTATATTGGATATGGAGACGATCACAAGATACGTAAGAAATACCGGGCATCCTGAAGAGCGCGAACATCGTCCCAATATATAAAGGAGGAGATCGATCGGAGGCCAAAATGTCGCTTACATCTCATCTCACTAAAATATTTGAAAGAATAGTTAGATAGAAAACCTATGGTTTTTTGGAAACTCAGAAAAAATTAAATGATAACCAACATGGGTTTCGGTCAGGCAGATCATGCCTATCACAACTAATGGAACACTACAACATTATTGATGCACTTGAAAGTAATGAAAACTATGATGTAATATACATAGACTTTGCCAAAGTGTTCGACAAGTGTGACCATGGAATCATAATACATAAACTGAAATATATGGGAATAACAGGAAAAGTAGGGAAATGGATATATAATTTCCTTAGTGAACGGCGACAAGCCGTTACAGTACAAGGAGTATCTTCATGAAAATCAGAGGTCCTCAGCTCAGTACCACAAGGAACAGTATTAGATCCACTACTCTTCATAATCATGCTAACTGACATAGATGAGGATGTTACCAGAGACAGCACAGTAACATCCTTTGCCGATGACACAAAGATCAGTAGAAAAATAAGAAACCCAGAAGATATAGGATCTCTACAAACAGACATGAACAGAATCTACAAGTGGACGGAAGACAACAATATGAAGTTTGACACTGAGAAATTTCAGTTGCTGCAGTACGGAAAAAGAGAGGACCTAAAATCCATAGAATATTATACCCCAAATGGTCAGGAAATTCGGAGAAATTCTAAAGCAAAAGATTTAGGGGTTGTAATGACTGATGATGCGAAATTTGAAACACAAAATAAGATAGCAATAAATAGAGCAAAGAGAGTAACTGGGCAGATACTGAGAACTTTTAAACAAAGGGATAGGAATATAATGATTCCTCTACTGAAAACACTGATCATACCCAAATTGGAATATTGCTCGGTCCTAACATGCCCATATAAAAAAGAAGACATTAGACAACTAGAAGGGATTCAGAGAAGCTTCACAGACAAGATCAATGGGTGCAAAGAACTAAACCACTGGGAAAGGTTACGCGAATTAAACCTAGAGTATATTCACTGGAAAGGAGGAGAGAGAGATACACCATTATTTACACTTGGAAAATAATGGAGAAACTACTTCCTAATCTTATTCTGAACCCTGTAACTCCCCAAAAAACGGTGGAAAGTAGAAAAAGAAGACTATGTCGTGTTCCCAGATTAAAGGCTAGAGAGGGAACATTCTTAACCCCGAAAGAAAATAGTTTTGTTGTGAGAGGCCCAAAACTGTTTAATCAGCTGTCCAAAGACCTAAGGAACACGAGTGGTGTTGCAGTGGACATCTTCAAAAGAAGATTAGACGCCTGGCTCAGAACAATCCCTGATGAGCCGGGCGTACCTGGCTATGTGAGGTGGAGAGTACAAGAAACCAACTCACTACTTCACCAGGCCAACTCGAGAGGAGGGGCGACAAACTTGGCCTTCGTGAAATGAAGAATCATCGCACGCAACATTTGAAAGGTTGAAAGGAAAGGTATATACCGGGTGGGCCAAAAAAACTATTACCCAACTTTTGAAAAAATATTGTGGCTCACCCTCAGCTTACTGCTGAGGCCGTATGTTGTACCCATACTTTTACTCTTTCAAACGCTGGCTTTGAATCTAGATTGAACGCCCCAGGAGTAGAGGTACAGGCTCACAACTGGAGGAACGTATCAGAATATGGTGCTCAATTGAAAGGCGGTCAAAGTCAGCAACTGATACTTTCAGATAACAGTCAGTTTCTCCATAAATAATTAATTTTCCTAATTTTTACACAAAATAATTAATTTATTTCCTTTTTTATTTCAGACCATCATTCTGCTATAGTTGGTGAACAACTTATAACATAATGAAATACTCTTTGGAAGATGAAACATTGATATTGAACCTGCGTAAGGAGAAACACTGGGGTGCAAAACGAATGAAGAAAGAGTTTCCAAATAAACGATGGACGATACCTGGACTTCAATATCTCATAAAGAAAATCGATATCACAGGGTTGACCAAACGAAAAGAAGGCAGTGGAAGGCCAAAAACATCACGTACTGAGGAAAATATTGACACGGTTTCATCCATGATATGCAGTCAAGAAGAACGGCCCAACACCCACAAGTCCGTTAGAGAAATTTCAAAAACTACTGGTATTTCTCGCTCTAGTGTTCGTCGTATAGTAAAAGAAGATCTAGGTCTTAAATGTTTTAAAAGAGTCGAAGTTCATAAGCTCTCTGCATCAAATAAGCAAGCAAGAGTTGAAAAATGTCGTGCTCTATTAGATCGATTCCCGGACAGAGAAGTGTAAAATATGGTTTAGCAATGAGAAGACCTTTTCGGTTGCTTCAACAATAAACACACAAAATGACCGAGTTTATGGAAGTCAGGACAAAAAATCTATCAGTCTAGATCGACTTTGTATGGACGTCCGCATTTTTCTCAAAAAGTCATGGTTTCAATCTTTATTTCAAAGTTAGGGAAGTCAGAGATTGTTTTTGTTGATCAAAATGCCAAAATCATTGCTGCTTATTACCAAGAAAAAATCGGTACTGCCATCGATAAGGGAGAAGTCAAGGTTGCAAGCGTGCATTGATAATGGAGGAGGGCACATTCCGCATAATCTTCGACTCAATTAGGTAACTGTATAGAAACAGAAAGTTTTTTTGTCCGTGTCTGTATAACAGCGAATTACAAAATAATGGTTAGTTAGCAAAAACCCAACTTCACCACGAGATAGACCATGAAATTGTATACAGAACACACCCGTATACTGAGTGTACAAATAACATTTAATAAAGGTAAAATTATATTGTTCAAAATCAGGGTAATAGTTTATTTTTGCCCACCCTGTATATAATTGAAAACCATTAAATGAATTTACTGAAAGATAAGTTAAATTAGGCTAAGTGGGTTATTTATAATAGGGTGGTGTCGCTCTCCACAGCTGTGTTGTGTGTGTGTGTGTGTGTGTGTGTGTGTGTGTTATCTTACATCACTTCAATTAAACTCTCTATACAGTAATTCAAACATACAATAAAACCCTAAATTTTTCCCAGTCAACCAAAAAACAACGAATAATCACATTTTATGTATATTAAATTCTAAATACAATTCGTAAATAAAATTTTCCTTTTATCAGTTTCGTAAAACCTCATTTATAGACACGATCCAAATGAAAATAGTGAATTTCTGTATTGTGTGTGTGTGTGTGTGTGTGTGTGTGTGTGTGTGTGTGTGCTTTCCTTCCAAGATGGAAGATAGTAAATATTTATCACCCTATAACAAAAAGGCTTTGGTCGACTTTTCCTGTTCTATTGAAATTTTCTTTGCTGGATAGATGGAAAAGAAAATAGTACTTCAGTAATGAAATACAGTATAATCACTTAGAATTATTTATTTTTTATTTGTCTGTAATTTTATTATTATTATTATTATTATTATTATTATCATTATTATTATTATTATATCATATGAGTATATCGTTTCAGGTAGGAGTTAACTCAGATAGAAGTTAAACAATTTAATGAAATTGATAATAATAATCATAATAATAATAATCATAATAATAATAATAATAATAAGAAGAAGAAGAAGAAGAAGAAGTTAATATCAACTTCAGTCTTAATGAATTTTTTCGTAGCTATTTCCAGTTTGCTATATTTATTTCTTTGTATTAAAGCCATTGTCTTTAGGACGATTTTTCAATAAAACCAAGTTATTGCTTTGATACAGACATGAAGAAATTATTACGGACTTTAGTATATAATAATAATTTGTCTTCGTGTGTATATATATATATATATATATATATATATATATATATATACACTGCATATATAGTATCTATTCGGAGCTTTCAAATGTACATTCAGCCATTATGAAAGTTACATTATATTTAAATTGAGATTAAACCAATAAACATTATCTTAAGTGAGGCGAATTAGTTGTAGAGATATTTTAAGACTTTACATCCAAAATCGATACAGTTGAACTAGTACGGGTACACACGTACAGACGTACACACAAAGCAAAAACTTTCCCCAACTTTCTTTACATAGAAATATTATCTTCTATTGTATCAAATCACTCAAAAAAGAAGTTTCGAAAATCATTTCTTCTATCTAAAGAAGTTATTATATCATCTGATAAGAAGCTTTGGTACCCAAAAGAAGGAAAACCTTCCCCTTAGAATGCATCCTCAAAAAGAAGTTATTTCATCGAAATTAAGAAGTTTCGTTTTGGATTTATGGCTTTTCCTTGTTGAAAATTTTGAAGCTAAATTGTTTGGTTTAAGTATATATATATATATATATATATATATATATATATATATGAGAGAGAGAGAGAGAGAGAGAGAGAGAGAGAGAGAGAGAGAGAGTATTTACATAAATGAATATAATTTTATTATTAAATACAGAAACTAGATACAGTTGTAAATTGGCTTTAGCAAGCGTGTACGCGCTTTACAAACCTAAAATCTACATACTTGTTAGTTATTAATTACAAATAAAAATATTTTATAAAAACACTTAAAAATTAAAGGGAATTTAGTTTTAATGTTTTCTCTCTCTCTCTCTCTCTCTCTCTCTCTCTCTCTACATCTATATATATATATTTATATATTAATAATTATAACTAAATAGTAGATTTCACGCTTATACTAATCTTCCTTATTAAACAGACAGCCTCGTGGGATCAATCGGTCTATTGCTGTTTCCTGTTTTGTTTTCCTTTGGTATATATATATATATACAGGGTGTCTCAGAAGTCGCGCACCATAGGGTTTATTCACATTTACGAGGTTAACGAGTCGAAATGGTTTATAAGTGATGTTTAGGATCACTTTAACATATTGCTTCCCAGGAGGGATCACTTTAACATATTGCTTCCCAGGAGGGATCACTTTAACATATTGCTTCCCAGGAGGGATCACTTTAACATATTACTTCCAGAATGCTTTGGGAAGCAATATGTTAAAGTGATCCGATATTTAATGTATGTTAACTGAATGCCCGGTTAGGTCAACTGTGCGCCCTTGATGATTGGTAAGGTGAAGTTGTGATATTTTTGTTAGTTTTAACAAAAATATCACAACTTAACCTAACCAATCGTCAAGGGCGTACAGTTGACCTAACCGGGTGTACAAATGACCTAACCGGGCGTACAGTTGACCTAACCGGGCGTACAGTTGACCTAACCGGGCGTACACTTGACCTAACTGGGCGTACAGTTGACCTACATGAAATATCTTATTTTCAACAAAATCGGAAACAGTACATGAAACGGAAAAGATCCAACCAACCAACTTTATAATCGACTTGTATAGTATAATACCAAGAAAGAACTGAGCAAGTTTATAACTTTGTTAACATTTATAGCTTTGTTTATGGTCGGTAGTTATCTCCTAGATTACCAACCTCTTTCTAACCAACCAACCTTTCTCTTTTTAACATATTGCTTCCCAGTGTTAATCACTTTAACATATTGCTTCCCAGTGTTAATCACTTTGACATATTGCTTCCCAGTGTTAATCACTTTAACATATTGCTTCCCAGGAGGGATCACTTTAACATATTGCTTCCCGAATGCTTTGGGAAGCAATATGTTAAAGTGATCCGATGTTTAATTACAATATATGTTTGCTAATGTTCGAATAATAAAATTAATAGTATGTACAATTAATCAAAAAGATATCTTAAAATAATTAAATTGAATAAAGCTATATTAGCCAATGGGTGTCTCAGGAGTCGCGCACCATTGGCTAACGTACATTCAATTTAATTATTTTAAGATTGCTTTTTGATTAACTGTACATACTATTAATTTTATTATTCGAACATTAGCAAACATATATTGTAATTAAACATCACTTATAAACCATTTCGACTCGTAAAGCTCGTAAATCTGAATAAAGCCTATGGTGCGCGACTTCTGAGACACCATATATATATATATATATATATATATATATATATATATATATATATATATATATATATATATTATTACATCCATTTTTTTATATTTATTGTAGAGTATTATTTTTAATTTTCCTCGTTTTCATTCTTTGTCCTTTCATTTGATGTTATTAATAATATTATTAAACTATTACATTAATATTATATCAATATTTTAATATTATTATCACTATTAATAAGTATATATATATATATATATACTTTTTTTTTATTTTAATAATATCATATAAATATATATCTTTAATTATGCCTGAGGTATACAGAAGAAGGCTTTGAATATATACAATCAAAGCAATAATAATAATAATAATAATAATAATAATAATAATAATACAGGGTGTTCAAAAAGAAATTCAACCTATTGGAGAATGCATGTATCATTGTCACCTAACCCTATTCTGTTCTATTTTGAGTTGCATTTCTTTTTGAACACCCTGTAATTGGATTCTAAAGAAATTTATAAAAATAATATCCTTAATGAGTCTAATAGGCCTATATTTAACTTTTTGTATTTTTTTTGTTTTTTTTTGTTTTAGGTCGATCAGTTCTTTCCTTATTGGAAGCTTCTTAGAGCTATTAATCAAACTCATCAGTTCTAAGTGATGTAAGCGAAACGCCTCTTCACTCTGTGGCTTCATTACCATCGTCGAACGGACAGTTTCGATGTCTGATTTTGTAAGAGATAAATCAGGTTAATTTAAAATCACTATACTAACGACGTTCCCATTCCATCGTTTTAACTTGTAAGGAAATGGCCGTAGTACCAATACGGTACTGACCGGACCGGCCAATTAAGAACAAGTCACTTACTGGAAACTTAAAACCAAAGAGAAGACAACCTATTCATGCCCATATATATACCCTTTATTTACACTGTCTGAGGTGTAGAATTTCATTATTATTCAGACTTCTTCCGCGCTAACCGGGAAATGCATTACATTATTCAGGTTTCATTATAGCTACGATGGAAATTTCGTGTTTTTCTTATTAGTTAGAACTACAAGGAACTAGTCATGTGGTTTTTAAACTTTTAGTAAAGTAAGAAATTAATAATGTTTCTTGGAAACTGCGTAAAATTAATCATTATTAATATTATTTATAACAATATATAATATTTGGGAAAGGATAATCAAATAAGAAAAAAGTTTGTAGAATTTTGAAAAATTATATTCTTTTTCTGTTTTTTCCCGACTCAATTCGGACAAAAAAAATCTATTATGTACAAAATTTTTGGACCGAGAGTTTTCTTTTATGCAGGAAGGAGGGGCCAAGGGCAAATGCTCGCAAAAGCGCCACCCCTAATAAATTGTTCAGATTTAATTTTTAAATGCTTTTATTCAAAACTATATTTTGCTAATCTCGTATTTAAGAATTCAACTTAAGTTTCTTTCGCAACGATCCTTCGAATCGCGTATGATGAGTCCGTGCCCTACATTACAATTCCCGATTCCAATTGGCCCATTTATGTCACTAGATTTATGGCCGGAATTTTTGTACTACATTTATGATACATTTTCTTATTTAAAAATCTCATGTAGGCTCTTTCCACATGCTTCCTATTTAGGATAAATTGATATGTTTCTATCTTCTTGTGTGTTAGACTAAGTTTTGCGATGCCACGTTCCTTGTTCGTATTATTTAGGGATCTATTCTGTCTTCTGTTGCGAGCCTCAGGAAATGATTTCAGTTGAAATGGCCTCATTTTCATCTCCTTCGGATATTTCTTATTAAATCTGAACATTTTATTTGTATATTTCATGAATCATAATCTCTCAGTGTGTGTATATATATATATATATATATATATATATATATATAGAGAGAGAGAGAGAGAGAGAGAGAGAGAGAGAGAGCAGGTCCATGTTTAAGGCCCAATTTTCCTAATCGCCAATTCAAACTCCATTTAATCAGTGTATTTTTGTTTTCGCTAGAGATAATGTGCACAAACATCCGGATAAACGGTGCATTCCGTAAACGTCCATTTCGAGTAGAGTTTTTTTCAAAATTAAGTATTTAAAAATAGCGACAAAATTAAATATTAATTGATAATATTTTATTTCCATTCTTAGTGACTAAAAATTTTTTTCAAATCTGATTTTAATAACCTGTTACTGATATTGGTCTTCCAATCTCATCAAAATGCCCGACACTACCATTCTTTCAGGTTACATTCACTACTTTCACTGCTCCGACTTTGTATCTGACTTCTACCTTACGAAAGACCCATCAAATCATTTCTCCCATTCATTTGTTGACAAACTATCTTTTGCAGATTAGATGTCTTCGGACGCTTTGATCAGTACAATACTGAGGCAGTTGCAAGGTTTTTCAAAATGCCTTTTACTGTAACTACACAAATTATACTGAATAATTTCAAGTTGCCATAAAGAAACGAACTAAAATTCTATAATTTTTAAGGCTCAGTATTTTTTTAAGTATTTTTATCTTTAATTTTAACCTTAATTTTGTCTTTAATTTTACATCTTTTGTAATTAATTATCTGAAATAAACTAATGAAAAGAAGACAGGTGTTTATTACCCATTTTTCAAGGTATATACTTCTTAGATACTAATTCTCCGGTATCAAGAGCATCCGGCTAAAAGGTCCATATTTTACAAGGTTCAGAATAGCCTTTATAAGCGGCTTCTACTATGTATATACAGGGTCTGCCAAAAGAAGAGAGACCCTATACTATATGCTATAAAATCTATGGTTGTAAAACAATTCTAATTTAACTTCAACACATTAAAATATGGTTAAGTAGCATTCTTGGGGGCAAATTTGAAACCCCATACCTATACTCATTTAAAAATACCATGAAAATAAACAACAGGTAATAAATTGTATGTTGATATTAGGTTAAAATATGATTAACCTTAATCATTTTCCAACATTAATTATCTTTTATTTTCAGATCCCAAAAATGTCATTTTCACATGAAGACAAGCTAATTATAAAGCACAATAAGCTTCAAATACGATATGGAAGAAAGAAATCGTCAGTATTATCAATTTCTCTCAGTAATTTATCCATTCCACGAGCTGTCCATTCTTTATCTGGAAATTCTACTAACAGAGTTGAAAGAGCACCAGGTAGTGGGCGCCCAAAAGGTGCGAGAACGGAAGGGAACATTGAAGAAGTTTTTTCGAGAATTCTCAGTCAAGAAGATGCACCACGTACCCATGAGACTCCCGCACAGATTTCAAACGTGATAGGAATATCAGAATTTAGTGTAAGACATATAGTCAAAAAGGATCTTCGACTTCGGCCTTTTAAACGTGTCCATGGACGAAGGTTTAGTACTGCTGATGAAGAAAAGCGAGTAACACGAGCGAACAAACTGCTGAGACACGTGAAAGTCGCAAAGAGCAGTCAGACATTCTTTACAGATAAAAAAATTTTCGCTGTAGATCCACCAGAAAACTCTCAAAACAGCAGAGTTTACTCAGGTGTCCAATTAAAGACCCAAATTACGGATGAAAGACTACTCAACAAGAAGTCAGCTTTGAAAAAACATTATGGTATCTGTCGGTGTTTCAAAGACATCTATTCATTTCGTAGAACCGGGTGTTAACGTAACTGGAGACTACTGTAGGAATACTCTTTTAGAGAATATGATTCCTGAAATGAAAGAACTTGCTGATGGAGGTCCTTTTATCTTCCAACAAGATGAAGCGAGGGCTCATACCGCAAAAGAAACTTATTTAACAATACACGTTCTAGAATTCTTCAACCGAATTTTTGGCCTCCCAACAGCCTTGACCTAAATCCAGATGATTATGGCATCTGGGAGAACCTTTCAGAAAGAGTGCACAGTGAACAAATCAGGGATGTTAACCACTTCAGAAATGTGCTGGTAAGAAAATGGGATGAACTAACCCAAGACCAGGTGAATCGTGCTATAGACGAATTTCGACTAAAACTTAGAAAAGTAGCAGAGATTGGCAGAAAACATATTGAATTTTTTTTAGTTAAGTCATAAATGAGTTTGATGATAACATTGTGTCAATTTGTAATTGAAAAGAAAACTTTATGTTAACACACAATTTATTACCTGTTATTTATTTTCATGGTATCCTTAAATGAGTACAGGTTTGGGGTTTCACATTTGCGCCCAAGAATGGTACTTAACCATATTTTAATGTGTCGCAGTTAAATTGGAAATATTTTACAACCACAGATTTTACGGCATATAGTATAGGACCTCCTTTTCTTTTTGGCAAACCCTATATATATATATATATCATAACACAAATGTTCCCTAACAAAATTAACTTTATTGATGAAAAATTTTCGCCAAAATCTAAACTCAAATTTCACTTCTCCGCTTTACTTGGCTCACTTTTGAATGATAATAAT
This sequence comes from Bathynomus jamesi, assembly GCA_023014485.1. Lineage (NCBI taxonomy): Eukaryota > Metazoa > Arthropoda > Malacostraca > Isopoda > Cirolanidae > Bathynomus > Bathynomus jamesi. The sequence continues at coordinate 326,062 of JAJOZX010003035.1, forward strand.
TATACGTGGACGTCAGAATGTGTCATCATATCTCTTACAATATTACTGAATACACCATTTTTCACTTCCTGTCGCCAACTCCAAGGCTGTCTTTTTGTTGGCATTTTCCATGGTTGTTGTTGTTGTTGCTTGGAAGAATTGTTGTATGTGGATATTTATGAATGCAATTTAATATATTTTTAATATACTCGTGTGTGTATATATATGCCTTAAGTGCAACAACCGTACTTAAGTTATATGAAAAAGGAAGAGGTTGTGAAATGGGAGGGAGTTGAATGATCAGAGTGAAACAGCTTGAACGAATCTTTCTTGGGGTTCTAGATGGCGTGATCGGTAGTCGCGCCGACTCTGAAAACACGTGACCCGGGTTCGAACTCTACAAGTTCCTAGTTTCCTACTTTGCTGCCTATTCCCTTTATCTATCTAATAATAATATATTAATCTCGATAAGTTAACTGTAATAAATTCAACTTCGAATAGATGTTTACGCAAATGTTGAGTTTGAGTCTCAGCTGAGAGAGAGAGAGTTACAAGGAGTTACAAGGAAAAGAAGCACCTCAAAAGGCCTTGCGGCCCATACCGAGGAGGTACCAATGGCAACGGGTGCCAGGGAAAATTTGTAAAAGTTTATTTTTCTTTCAACTATCCTAGCAGTAGTAGAAAACTGGATAGAAAAGTAGAAGGCTCTCTCCCCACCCTCCGCTCCCTCCCTGCCAGAGGCAGGTACGGAAAAAGGTTGAAGAAAATACCTTGACCCTGGAAAAGTAGCCAAGGAAATTTTACAGGAAAGTGGAGAATATATAAATACCTCTATATTTAGTTTGCTCACAGAGACACCGTGCAAGCGATCTCCTGCAGAGTTTTTTTGTTTTAGTCTTAAACTATGAGAGTATTCAGTACTTTGTCTAGCCTATTTTTAAACACATTTACACTTTGACTGGAAACAACCTCTGAGGGAAGTTGGTTCCAGATATTAACTATTTTATAGGAAAAGAAATTTCCGCAGACTGAGGTCCTAAATGTCTTTACACACTCAAATAGTGTGCAAGATTTCGTCTACCCTTTTCTTGAACTGATCCACAGAGGAACTGTTCACAACTTCCGAAGGTAACCTGTTCCATGTGTCACAGATCTTATACGTAAAGTAATTCCCACACACACTAGTCCTAAACCGTTTCAATTCCAACTTCCAACCATTGTTGCGAGTTGGGTTATCATTTAAACTAAACATACTTCTAAAATCGACATCGTTGAACCCGCGTAAGAGCTTGAAAACCTCAATCAGTTGACCGCGCAGCCTCCGAGTTTCAAGCGAAAACAAGTTCAGGGCGCGTAACCGTCGATTGTAGCCCATATGCCTAACGGAAGGGATTAACTTTGTGGCCCTCGCCTGCACTCGCTCCAGCCTCTCAATATCTTTCCTGAGGATGGGCGACCAGAACTGCACAGCATACTCCAGGTGCGGCCGAACAAGGGAATTGTACAGTGAGAGCACAATCTCCTTGCTCCGAAACTGAAATTGCCTCCTGATATAACCCAATAGTTTCTGGCTTTCTTTTCCACCTCTACACACTGTTTCGTAAACTTAAGGTCGCTGCTAATTAGCACACCCAAGTCCTTTTCTAAATCAGTCACCTCGATAGAGAGAGAGAGAGAGAGAGAGAGAGAGAGAGAGAGAGAGAGAGAGAGACTTCCACCCTCGAATTTTAATTTATCCTAACTATGACGAAAGTCCTACAGATAATCCTCTACAAACGCCAACGGGTTGGACAGAATATTAAATAAGCTCGAATCCATACGGAATTATGATAATTATGTTAAATAAAACTACGTGATATGTTAATACAGTAAACAAGATTTGAAGTGTAGAACTGTAAGCAAGAATTTTAATTATGTAAGAAATTATAAATGCATCTACAACCGTACAGTATATGTATATTAGGGTGGTCCTTATCTATAAGGTGAAAAAATTTTCTTTGAATAGATTTCGTCTGACCCTATCAAAATGATTCATTTGGTGCAAAAATACAGCGTACGAAGTTTTTTGGAAAAATTTTAATATCTAAAGGTCGCGCAAGGCCCTCAATGTTTCGCTGTGCAAGTTGTTACATGTCAGGATGCGTATGAGGTTTTAAACTAATTTCTACCAACGCAGAAAGGGTATTAGCCGTTTAATATGAATAATTATGTATACACTGTGTAGAGTATACTGTGTAATGTATAAATATACTTATTACTTCAATCAGAGGTCAAAAAATGTGCCAACGTACCAACGCACGTTGTGTCAATAATTTGGTGACATTTTTTAATATATTGTCATAGTTTTTAATGATTACAAAATTAAATTTTCCAAATACCAATAAAATTAATTTGTCATTATAAATTTTATTATTAATGTTAAATTTGGCAACACTGCCTTTGACTGTCTACTGCAGTGGTTCCCAAACCCATGGTCGCGACCCAAGTGAGGGTCGGGAAGGTGTTCCTGAGGGTCGCGGGACGGAAATTCTCAACGACTGATTCATTCATACTCTATGAACATAAACACAATGTATCAAAATGATTGGTCATTAACACTGCATGTACCAGCGTTTAGGGTCGCCAGACCAGGACAATATTGTATTCAGGGTCGCCACCATAAAAGTTTGGGAACCACTGGTCTACTGTGACAGAGCTGGTGACACGTTGGCAAAAATTGGCAGGCGTTGGCAATTATCAATGGTAACAGATAGTGACATGCGTTGCCAAACAGTATTTTTGTTGTGCGTCATATTTATCTATAAATTTTTACTGTCTTTGGTATTAGTGATAGTGTGCCTGCTGCCGGTATTGTTTATTCATACTACTTTGGTTTATTTTGGGTTATTTAACTTGTTTTTCACTCTTCAGGTGTTAATTTTCAGTTTTTAATACTGCTAAAAAAAAACTGTTTAATAAGAAGTGCTTATGATGGCGACTCGGTCAAAGACGAAGGTGTATTTGATAGACCGGTATGAGCAAGATATCAAGGGGTCCAAGCTGCCGTTCAATCGACAGGCACCTGCGTACTTCCTCCACTTACATATGGAGCAGAAGGAGACAACACGCGAGGTGGCTTCATCGACGATCGAGAAGATCCAGGAGTTTTGGAATCGTGCGCGAATCCCACTCCAGCACAAGCAGGATGCGGTAAAAAAGCTGGAGAAGCTCTTCGCTCAGTGGCAGGTGTTAAAGAAGAGTGCCTACCGTAAGACGGCGAACGCAGGCCAAGAATGAGAGCGACCTTAAGGATTGCTTTGAAGATCTCTTCAACATCGCCGAATGCTCTCAACACCATTAAACTCGACGAGGACAAGCAATTCCTCCTTGCCCAACGTGAGAAGGGCCGTCGTGGAACGATGTCCTCTGTTGACAAGGTACTCGAACGGAAGGAGAAAAAGAAGCAAAAACAAAAACAGGAACGAAGGCGGAGGGAGGAAGTAAGCATAGATCGACTGCAATCAACCGTCACGCTCGAGAGCTGCAGCGACTCTTCTTCTGCTCCTGAAGATTGTGACACCGATCCAGTTCCTGGACCTAGCTTCCAGACTGCTTACATCGGCTCTCTCAGCAACGCTGGACCGAAGCAAAGTGTCCGATCGAGCAGCAATGATGATTCTCGCGGAGACAGCTGAGAGTCTCGGTCACGACATCACTGCCCTCGCACTGAATTGAAGTAGCATCCGGAGGGAACGGCGGAAGAAACAGGAGGAATCCACCACCAGCATACTAGAGACTTTCAAGCCGGACGTCCCCCTAACTGTCCATTGGGATGGTAAACTCCTGCCCGACCACATCGGAAAGAAGATGGTTGATCGCCTTCCCGTTATCGTGTCTGGAGATGGAGTCTCCCGGCTTCTCGCTATTCCCAAACTCCCCTCAGGCACTGGACGGGCGCAAGCTCAAGCTGTCCTCGAAGCTTTGAAACAATGAGGTGTTGAAGAGAAGGTGCGAGCAATGTCTTTCGACACCACTAGCTCTAACACTGGTCGCACTACAGGAGCATGCGTCATCCTGCAGCAACTGCTCGGCGCGATGTTCTCCACCTTGCCTGTCGACACCACATTCTGGAATTGGTGGCAGTGGCAGCCTTCAAAGCGTGCATGAGTTCCTCCTCAGCCCCAGAAATACTTCTCTTCAGGCGCTTCCAAACACATTGGGAGCAAGTTCATCAGGAGCTGTTTGAAGACTCTAACACAGACGAGGTTGTTGCCGCTGCCATCGCTGAGGACAAGGAAAAGCTCCTGTCTTTCTTCAGGGCCGCGTTGTTGGAGCAACAGCCTCGAGAAGAGTACAGGGAACTTCTCGAGCTGGCCTCGCTGTTCCTTGGCACTCCACCTCCTCGTGGCACACGCTTCTTAGCTCCTGGAGCTCTGAGTCAAGCCCGGTGGATGTCAAAGGCTATCTATGCTATTAAGGTTTGAATGTTTCGTTCACAGTTTACACTAACGAAGCGAGAAGAAAGGGGTCTTCCTGATTTTTGCATATTCGTAGTGCCAGTGTCTGTGAAGGCCTGGATCACTTCCCCTCTTGCCGTCAGCGCCCCACATAGAATGATCTACGTTTCCTCCAATCCTTAGTCAAATACGCACGCGTCAACCCAGGTATCGCCAAGTCGACTTCCCAGAAGATGGCCGCTCACCTCTGGTACTTGTCCGAGGAATTGGTGGGTCTTTCCCTGTTTGACGATGATGTTACTCCTGACATCAAGGACAACATGGTCGAGGCTATGTCAAGTGTAGACGGGAACGAGTATCCTCCGAAGCGAGCCCCGGTAGACCTGAACGCCTTGTAAGGGAAAAATGTCGCCGACTTTGTCACCGAGAAGACGAGATCACTCTTCGCAACTCTCAGCATCCCGGATGGATCCCTGAAGATTCCTGCAGCGAGATGGACCAGTGACAGCGACTACCAGGCTGCGCCCAGGGCGGTGGTGAAGACTCTTGCAGTCACAAATGATAACGCCGAGCATGGAGTTGCTCTCATCCAGGACTTCTCCGGGCGTCTTACTGAGAATGAGGAACAACTCCAGTTTATCTTCCAGGTGGTTGCGGAACATCGCAAGCGTGTGCCGTGGGCCGTCAAGCAGACCTTAACAGGGCGACCCCCATTTTAAACGAATAATACCCATTTTTAATGGGGGAGACTCTGGCTGAGGGCCCACGACTTTGTCAGTACAGTTGAAGGTAATAGTTCATTAAACTCCATATAGGAAAACTTTGAAGACCTTGCGCGACCTCTAAATATTAAAATTTCCCCCGAAAATTTCTATACTGTGTTTCTCCATCAAATGGGACATTTTGATGAGGTCAGACCGAAAAAACTCGAAAGTTGGAAAATAAGGAAGTATTCCCTGTGGGGACGACTGGCAGGAGACAGGGAGTGCTGGAACTCCCCTTTCTTCTGTCACTATCCCATTTAGCTGATCTTTTTCCGTGTCTCATCTACCCTGTGAGCAGTCCACCATGCTTTTAAACGCACATTTGTCCCGCTATTCCCCACTATACATACATGCATCTTACACACTACACAGCATTCTCAAAATTTATATAAAAAAAAGAGTTGCATCGTTGAGCCTTGGAGACCTTGTTTCAGAGTTGGAAACGGGTCATTAACCTTGACCCATAACCCATGTAACCCATTCAGCACCTGATCCGTGTGACCCACTTGACCCGCGACCGACTGACACGGCAAAAATTAATATCGCTAAATTAATGGCCGAAATATTGCTAAATTACTAAAATATTGCAAAATCGGTAAATACGTAATTTATGAGCGGGAATTTTTCTGAAAACATCGTGACTCTGACTACCTATGTAGTTATTTACTTATTTATTTATTGATCTTTCTGGTTTTACTGCTTTTATGGTGTAATATTTACTACGTAACTGCATCTTAGCTTTAAGTGTAAAACTATATGGGTAAGCTATGACGCACTGATGTATAACCAGTGCTGGGATTTAGCACCGCTAATTGTCGCCGCTAACTTTTTATTAGCGGTACTGTTAGCGCCGTTAATTTTCAAAATTGTTAGTGAAAAAGGTGAACTTTTTCCAGTTTGTGTACCGTTTTTCATATAATTTATTTTTGCTTCTTTTCAGATCAAAAATGAGTGATAATATCAATTTTTTTATTTATTTTTTTAGGGTAATTGTACGCCCTTGACGATTGGTTAGGTTAAGTCGTGATATTTTGGTTAAAGCTAACGAAAATATCACGACTTAACCAAACCAATCGTCAATGGCTGACAGACATTCCTGAGCGTGACCGACTGACAAACAGACATTCCTGGGTGCTTATATTAATAATTTTGAGGAATAAGAACGATGAAACGATACATATTGAAGTTTTATTGGCAGACGTTTCGGAAAAATTAATTATGAAAAACGGTATGAAAAACGGTACACAAACTGGAAAAGGTCCAAAAAGGTATCGGCGCTAAGTTTTTCGAGAAAGTTAATCGCTAATTTTTCCTAAGCTTAAAGGATCAAGCCTGTCCGATTTGAATTTCGAGAAATTAACTCTGTTGAAAATAAACAAAAATCTGTGAAGTAGCTATAAAATTCCTGATAGTTTAAGAGTATTGACCACATAATGCTTTTGTTTGTTTTGAAAATTAATGCAATTCTCCAAATCAGTTTCAGTAATATCCATTTTTATTCTGTAATACGTTACATCAATTGGACATTCGAGTTTTCCTATGATTTACTTACATCATGTTTCAGATATATCCATTTTTATTTTGTAATCTGTTGTATCAATGGAACACTTCAAGTTTTGGTATGATTCTTTCTCTTTGTCAATATTTTATCGTTTCTTTGAGTTTCAGTTTGTGTATTTGAATTAAATATAGGCTTATAAGTTGAATAGAATTTATTTTTCCGTTGCTTTGTTTTCCCTATACGAAAAAAACTTGACTCCTACATAAAGATGTTTTCAATTTCGGAGACTATAACGTAACATTTTTGTACATTAGCAACCAACTATATGAAGGTGTGTGTATGCTAATATATGTAAGTAAATTACGGAAGCCAGAACATATATAAAATGGGGTGGTTTCAGAAACATTAGTGACAAAATTAGTGGGTGCTCTTCCAATATGTGCTCTACCGCGAAACTGTGATCTACCATATTCCAATACGTGCTCTACCGTGAAACTAGCCTTATAAGGCTAACTAACGAAAATATCATGACTTAACCTAACCAATCGTTAGGTCAACTATACGCCCTTGACGATTGGTTAGGTTAAGTCGTGATATTTTCGTTAGTTAGCCTGGAATATGGAATATTAGTTGGAATATGGTAGATCACAGTTTCGCGGTAGAGCACATATTGGAAGAGCACCAATTAGTGTTAGCGTTAGCGGCTCTAACTTTAGGAGTTAGCGGAGTGGGCATAGCACTGTGTATAACTATAACTACAAGCTGTCGACACGCAAAAAAATAGGAATTTTTAAAATTCGACTGGAAATTTGTGTCCCACCTAATCACAGCATTAACCCGTGACCCACCTCGACCCGTCTTGAATTCACTCCCAATTCACCCGCAGACCAGTGACCCGCTGACCCGTTTCCAACTCTGCCTAAAATTTCTAAAAAGCATAAGAAATTGCTATATAATTAGTAATGATCGAGTTTTTATTTTAAAAATGTTATTACTGCCACAAAAATAATTATAACAGAGAATATTACCAATTAGTAATTTCTTATGCTTTTTAGAAATTCCATGTTTATAGATGAACTTTTTTCCTGAATTGTACAGTATTATATTATTCTTCAAAACGTACTAAAATTCTCTCTCTCTCCCTCAGGAAAAGGTCTCTGCCTTTTCCTGAGGAGTGTAACTCACTTCAATATTAACCAGTTGCTTGTTATTCTACCTGCAAAAAAAAGGTCCCAAAACGAGACATCAATTTGAACAGTTGCTTTAGTAAATTTTGTAAATTTAATTTAAAATAAATTTTCCTGAGACTGGACTTATGGGACACCCTGTATATATAGGCCCTATATATATATATATATATATATTTTATTTTATTTTTTTTTTTTTTAGTTCAGGAAGAACCGATTCGCCTCTATTTAAAGGGCATATCTCAGCGGAAAAACAAAGAAAAAGTGAGAGGAAAGACAGAGGAAAAAGAAAGGGTGGAGGGGACAGTCGAAGTGGAAAAAGACCAAGGATGACAAGGACTGCAGGGTCGAGCCCCATCATCCTTGGGTGCTAGGGCCGGGTGGGCGCACGTGAAACCTCCAGGAACAAGCACGTACAAACGAGCACAAAGAGCACTCAAGAGCACGAGCTTAGAACCCCCTTGCGGGGATATATATATATATATATATGCCATGTCACTCCATATACTGCATAGAAGAGAAATATGCTTTAGACAAACCCTAAAGAATATATTTTCTCAAAATGAGTTATTACACTCTCCAAATGAAAACTATTTACATATCGTGAAATGAGGATTTTATTCTTCTCAAAGAATTTAAAGTTAATTCGAAGTGAGGATGAAGAATGTATTAATTTACTATCTGGCTGTGGAAAATCTCACTTCAGAGAATTCTCGTTTCATTGACACAAAATGAGCACACCTCTGCGGAGATGGAATGAAAGTTTTTTGTTTTGTTTTCTTATGACAGACAACCTTTTTCGGCAGAGTGTATTCTCACTGTTTTGTGGTCATCCGAGGGATTATATGACAAAGGAACAGGATGTGTGTTGACGGAAATTTTAAATAAGAAAGATATATTTTTTCGTTCATTATTTACTTATATATATATATATATATATATATATATATATATACACACACACACACACATGGTGTGTATATATATATATATATATATATATATATATATATATATATAGGGTGAACCAAATGTAGGTGGACAGTAAATGATAACGTTTATTTTGAGAATACATATTTAATTTTTTTGTATACTATAATACAAAATAAAATTTAAATAAATTTAGTTATAATATTTAATATAATATAACACAAACACCATAGTTATAATGAACACCATAGTTATAATATAATATAACACAAACCGTGTTCAACCTACTGTCCACCTACTTTTGGTTCACCGTGTATATATATATATATATGTATATATATGCATTATAAAAAATCTCATTTCACGAGGATCTGAGATGAGAAGGCAGAAAACAACCCGGATTAAAAATACAAAAGTTAGTGATGAGGAGGAAAGGCAAAAAAGTAAAGCATATATCTCCATCCCTTCCCACGCCACATGGCAAAATTCCACACCCACGGCACTTCATACGTCATACAGTGGTAAACACACACATACAATATATATATATATATATATATATATATATAAAAGGACGTGTGTGTGTGTGTGTGTGTCTGTTCCAGCCATAACTCCAAAATGGAAGCAGTTACAAAGATATAACTTCACACACAAATTGATTAGGTCCCCAGGTTTTGCACCTGGGTGTTAATAAATTAAATAATTAAAATTACTGGGTCCGAAGGCCCCAGCACCGCGATAAAACTACAGAAAAGAACGTAGCCGTGAAAATCTTGATCTTCACATTGTGTCAAGATTTCTAAATCTTAAGATTTTCATGACTAATTAATTATTTGTTCAATAAAACTATAGAAAAGAACACAGTCATGAAAATGTTGAGCTTCACATTGCCGCCCGTAGTTATAATCTACATATAATAATAAAAGGACGCAGTTACAAACCTGAAACTTCCCACACATATTGATTAGGTCCCGAGATTATGCACTTGAGTGTTAATGAATTAAATAATTAATTTTAAAAAATTAAATGACGTCATGAAGATCATTACGTCTACATATATAATATATATATATATATATATATATATATATATATATATATATATATATATATATATACGCGGAGCGACCCTGCGTTGCCGGGTGGATGTTGAACGCTATATACACACACATATATATATATGTGTGTGTGTGTGTGTGTGTGCACACCTGGCTCTTGAATGCCCGGTTAGGTAAATTGAATCTCCAGTTAGGTCAGTTGTACGCCCTTGACGATTGGTTAGGTTAAGTCGTGATATATTCGTTAGCTTTAACGAAAATATCACGACTCAACCTAACCAATCGTCAAGGGCGTACAATTAACCTAACCGGGCATTCAACACCCAGGTGCACAACCTATATATACACATATATATATATATATATCGTTCAACATCCACCCGGCAATGCTGCGTCTCTCCGCTAGTATACACACAGACACACACACACATATATATATATATATATATATATATATATATATATATATTATATATATGGAATATCATGGATGAGCAGCCAGGATTTTGCATAATGCAAAATTACCTCCATCAGGATTCAAACTCAGTTCCTCCTTGTAAAAGACGAGGTCGCTGATATATATATATATATATATATATATATATATATATATATATATATATACCTTTTTCATTTGTATTTTTACTGAAGGAATTTTGCAATTTTATTTGCTAATTCTGAGATGGAAAATATACGAATGATAATAAAATAACTGTTTCATAAATTTATCATATATACACACATTTATATGGGCTGCATGATGGCCACGTCGCAAAAAATCTTCTCGGTGGATCAGCGAAGTTGAGCGACAATGAATCTGATGGTAGTTGGATAGCTGCGCTCAAAATGAAGTATACTGACTCTTAGATGGTTCGGATCCCAAGTAACATTCTAGGTCTCCTCCGTCAAGTGACTTTTGTTGTTATGAAAGCGGTTAAACAACCCAAAAATGTCAGCTTTTCCATTCATATAAAGATTGTTTGAAATCTGATAGTTTATCCACTGTATCTTTATAATAATATCATGAACCAAACAAATGTGTTGTGTGTGTGTGTGAGTGTGTGTGTGTGTGTGTGTGTTTTGGAGAGTGTTTAACCTCTTTCGTAAGCAAAGGTCATGTGATGGAGGGCACCTACAGCTTTACGAGGGACCCGAACCAGGTAAGTGTCACTATATCATCCAGACTCAGAGGATGGACCCCCATCCAACTAGTACCCAGGCCCGGTGTCGCTTAACTTCGCCGATCGAAGGGAAGCGGTGTTACAACATAGCCGCGATGTAACCCACCAATAAAATTAAACAGAGTAATTGTGGCCCTCCTAGGAAGAAGAGGCTAAGCGACAAAAGTAAAAAACACCAGGGAACGCTTTATAAAGTTGTACCAATTTGAAAATGCTTTTGAACTTTTCAACTTTTGAAGATATTTCGACGGAATATCTTTAAAAAGTTCAAAAGTTCAAAAGCACTTTCAAATCGGTCCAACGTTTAACTGCGGTTTCCGGCGTTTTTTACTATTGTCGCTTAGCCACTTCTTCCTAGGAGGGCCTCAATTGTAAGAGTCTTGAAACTGAATCGGAGATTCGTGAGAGAGAAATTAATTTTGAGAGTAAAATTAACCACTTAATAACAATAATCATTTGGGGGTGGGTGGGGCCAGAAACTGACACAGCGATCAGACCAACTAATGTACCCAATTGTTCAACTTCCCAATTATTATTTATCAAAAACATCGGGGGTTCGAACTCCACTCGTAGGGAAACGATTTTACCCACTGAACTACGAACGGTAACACTTAAACCTTTATAACTGCACAGAATTACTTCGGGTTTCTGCATTCGTAATGCAGAAAAAACAACGTTTTCACATGTGCAAAAACGCTTCTGGAAACTTTATTACAACGGAAAATAACTTCATAATTTCAAATTAAAATATTGCTTTTAATTTTCTCTATAAAGATATTCACAAACGAAGCGAAATTAATAAAATTATTATTAATTATCCACGAGATGGAAATGCAGAGGAATGGGCCTGAGGCCATTATTCGACTCGAGCGGTATCGATATTGCTTCATTTCATATCCAAACAGTCATCCTTTGGAGTGTATTAATATATATCGAAGTTTGCTTTCGACTGAATGAGTCGATATTCTATGAAAATGTATATTTTCTGTTAATATATGCATTATTAATAGTAGATTTGTTTAATCATTTTTCGATATGTTGCTCAAAAGACCTTGCTTGAGGCAGTAGCTAGGAAAAAGATGTACCTTTGCACAAAGTGTATATAACCTTTGGTTAGTTTCCGCCCGAATTGTTCATTCTGACGAGGGTCAAGCTTTTCACTCCACCTTAGACCTACAGTTTAACGTGGAATCCGAACCACGCCCCACCAGCAGCCCAGCGTCTTAACCACTAGGCCACTCAAGGGGATCACTGAAGATCCGTCACCCCTGCCTTTTTTAGTTAGCTTTATAAGGCTAACTAATGAAAGTATCACGACCTAACCTAACCAATCGTCAAGGGCGTACAGTTGACCTAACGATTAGTTAGGTTAGGTCGTGATATTTTCGTTAGTTAGCCTTTATAAAGCTAGCTAAAAAAGGCTAGGGTGACGGATCTTCAGGTGATCCACCCAGGGTACCCATTTATCTACCAACCACTTTCTTTATTGTATGGAAGAATGAACAGCTGGGTTTTGCTGCGCGCCGGCTGCCGTCACCGGGTCTCGAACCCGGGGCCGATGGATTCGTAGTCTCATATTACGGGAATTTAGAGAACACTGCAGGCCATCTTGCGATGACGTCAGTCGATCTAACTATTACTGCGCAATGCGCATCTCGCGCAGGCTTCACCTCCAATGAAAAGGCGTCACGTGACTGCGCAGTAACTTAACACGCAACAGTAAGTGCTATAATACGCCTACGCGGCACCATCTTTATTCCCCATTATATCGTGTTTTTACTGGCGCGCCCAATTTATGCCCAGCAAGGCGTCTCCACAATCAAAGGCCGCGAAATCGCAATATAAATAGATTGCAAAAAGTATTAACAAATATTTTAATAACTTAAATTATAACTAATAAAAACAACAAGAAAAACAACTAGTAAAAACAACTTAAGGTACTTTCCTGTTATCCCGGATCCTAGACTTTTTTGCCAGTTGCCAGACTTAAATTTTGATACAGAATATTTTCGTTAAAAACTAACGAAAATATCACGACTTAACCTAACCTTACCAACTAATTAGGTTAATTGAATGCCCGGTTCCGGTTAGGTAAACTGTACAGTGTACACCCTTGATAATTGGTTAGGTTAATTCGTGATATTTTCGTTAGTTTTAACGGAAATATTCTGTCAAAATTGAAGTCTGGCAACTGGAAAAAAGTCTGGGGTCCGGGATAACAGGAAAGTATCCAACTTAATTATTTGACCATAAGTGTACTTAATTATAACTGTTAAAATCACTGTACTTAAGTAATTTTCAGTTACAGGGTATTCACAAAAAAAAAAAAATAAAGAAGACAAAGTCGTAGGCCAGGGAACAACTGAAAAGAGTATGTTTAGGGAGGAAGGCGCACGCACGTACGCGCACCGTAAACTTATTTGATTTGATCTCATTTTAGTGTACTTGAAATAAAGTTAATAAATTAGGGCGCGGCTGAAGATTAATTTCCGAGTCGTCATGTAAAAACATTCCTTAAATTAAACAATTTTGAGACTATATTAAAAAAAAATTTGGTACTTACGTATTAACAGGGGTCCACCACATATTGATGATTGGTTAGGTTAAGTTGTAATATTTTCGTTAGTTGAAAATTTCTAATACATCATATATTTTAAATAGCAATATTTTTTAAAATATTTTTTTATACAATTTTCTGAAAAAAAAAAAAAAATGGTGCTACTTAGATAGCGTGATTCCTACCGTCATCCTGGCCTTTTTCAGTTAGCTTCATAGGGCTAACAAACGAAAATATCACGACCTAACCTAACCAATCGTCAAGGGCGTACAGTTAACCTAACGATTGGTTAGGTTAGGTCGTGATATTTTCGTTAGTTAGCCTTATAAAGCTAACTAAAAAAGGCTGGGGTGATGGTAGGAATCACGCTATTAAGTAGCACCAAAAAATTTTTTTTAGGCTTATTCATTATGAAAATTTGGGATCGTACTGCTTCCACCCTAATGGAGGCTATAAAAAACAATATCGCTCACGGATCGATAATTTACTCAGACTCATGGCCGTCATACATATCGAGACATCTAGCAGAGTCAGGATTTCAACACTTTAAAGTTAACCACAAGTACAATTTCGTCAACCCGGAAACTGGTACTCACACACAAGAGATCGAAAGGCTCTGGGGATCAGCTAAGTGGAGAAATAAAAAGCATCGAGGCACTGCACGCCATCACCTAGAGCAGAGCTTTCCAAACTGTATGTCGCCAATACCTCCCAGGTGTGTTGCCAAATTTAGTTAATTATTTTCATTTTTTTGTATTTTGAAAATTTTGATTTTTGTATCAACAAAATCGGCTACAAGATAAACCACCTACTGAAAAATTATCTGATATTTGATATTTGATAACAAAAATTAATTAGTGTGTCGCCAACGTGAAAAGTTTGGAAAGCTCTGACCTAGAGTCATATCTTGCTGAATTTATGTGGCGACAGTTGGTACATGATCACGATCCATTCAATTCCATTCTTAATGTTATTAAAAATTTTTGGCCTCCAAAAACAAATGTTGTTTCTAATGTGTAACATGTATTAATCATTGTAAATATTTGAAATATAAATCATTGTAAATATTTTTAAAAATATTGCTATTTAAAAAATATGATGTATTAGAAATTTTTAACTAACGAAAATATTACAACTTAAGCTAACCAATCGTCAATATGTGGTGGCCCCCCGTTAATACGTAAGTACCAAAAATTCTTTCATTTACGAGTAACTTATGATCAGCGTTAAAATGATTTATTAATTTCCTCACTTAATAATTTAACTTTGAAAGTGATGTAACTTTTAATTTGTTAATACATGTAATTAAGTTCTTTCTTGGTCGGGGTTGTTTCATACTCCAATTGTGACTGAAGAATGACGCCGTGAAAAGTGGATTACTTTGATTGAAAAGTGAAATTTACACATTATGAAGTGTAAAGTAACACTAGATAATTCCTTAAAAAGAGTGAAAAACAAACACTCGATGACGTCATCACTTGTCATATTACGCCAAATCATCAGTCAATTTGTGTTGTTCCAATTTGGGACATAGAGTGTCGTTTGATTTAAATTTGGGGCTAATTATTGCGAATATAAACCTTCGTCCCGAGGGCGTGATGGCAGTTTACTAATTGTTTAACGCTGTGGAAGTTGTTATTAAGGGTCTACTCTCGTATGGGGCACGTCTGTCTTAGATGTAGTAGTAATCCCGGGACAGTGAGGTTCTCCACGTATGGCTGCTAGGCCCAACTTAGTTACGTGACGAATAGTTACCCAAATTGAAAACCTAACAGACTCTTTACTGAATTTGACCTGTTTCCTTTTACAGTTTTGAATATAAACACTATTTATTTTTATTTACAGGTATTTTATTAGAGAGAGAGATTTTATTTTTGTAAAAGGTTTAAATAGGAAAGTAAAACAAATTTTAGGTGAATACAATTATTCAATTCTAATATTAAATTTCGGCATACAATTTAAATTAGGTCTTGTGATTAATTACAGTATGTTAATATTCAATGGAGTATTTCTGTTGAATTTATATTTAAACTGGCAATCCAGCGTCTTAACCACTAGGCTACCAAGGATACTCATTTATCTATCAACCAATTTTTTTTGTGTGGAAGGATGAACAGCTGGGTTTTGCTGCGCGCCGCCTACCGTCACCGGGTCTGGATCCCATCGCCGATGGATTCGTACTCAGCGACGTTAACCACTGCACCACTGAGGCGCAATATATATATATATATATATATATATATATATATATATATATATATATATATATATATATATATAATCTTCATTGACCAGCAACCCCGCTATATAGGAAAAATTTCACTTCTGCTGCGCTTCATATAACATGCGTATAATAACAATGAGGGATAAATCCTCAAAGTTTTTCGAAGGAAATCTCAAACCCATTCATTGGCTCTTTCCAAAGAAGAAATACAAGAAAAAAGAAATATTTCATAATAGACAACAAGATTTCAAAAGAGGATATTCGTATAGAGGATTTACAAAAGCATTTTATTAAAAGGTTTTTTTTTGTTGCCAACCATTGTCGGGTGTATATAAGGAACGTATTCCATTACTTTACGAAAATGGCCAGGTCACAAAGTAACATTCTTCATTCAGGACCCGGCGATCCGAGCTAAAGGATTGTAACTCGGCTATATATATATATATATATATATATATATATATATATATTATATAAATAATGATATAGGGTCGCCTTATTGATCTGACATCTAACCAACCTTCTTGTTAACAGAAAAGTAATATTTGATATATATATATATATATATATATTACTTGATTTCCTAGTTCGTGATTTATTACGGGAAAGGAATTTTTGTTGTTTTTGTGATAATGAGTTTGTCATTCAATGATTAAAGTTCGTTTTGGAGAAAGTCATCTCTTAATTTTGGGCCAAATTTTGTTTTAATTATAGTTTGTATTTCATTAATAGTTTCTTCGCGGTGACTTCACAGTTCATCACTTCGAAAAGGAAAATTAATGGCTTCAAATTAAGTGGCGAAGGATAAGAGGAGTTTCTTCATTAAAGAAATTTTAAATTAAACGATCCCAATATTTTAATTTAATCGGGTTTAAATTTATTTGAAACATACTTTGTAACTCTTCAGTTTCGGCATCATTAAAGATACACGCTTATGCGTAGATAGTAGATTTTTAACAAACTCTTAATTAATTGAAGGGAACCTCAGTTTCAGATACTTTATAGAGCAGAGAGTACTTCAAACTTCAAACTTCAAACTTTTATTAAAAAAGAATACAAGTGAGAAAGTTTTACAGTTTTTTGATATGTATTATGACATTAATATAGTCACAGTACTCTTATCTGAATATACCGTTGGAAGCGTGGAAGCTTTTTAGGCAAAATTAATGGCATTTACGACCTTATTCATTACATAAAAATAGTGAAAGTGGTAAGTAATAGTAATAGTGATAACAAATAATATTAATAGCAATAATAATAATAATAATAATAAATACAATATAAAGTTTACAAAATGTTACAGGATTTGTAATTAAATGATTTATTGTATATTTAGTAGAAAATATTGGACGTTTTCCAGTTTATGTACCGTTTTCTACAATGTTGGCTTTTATGCAACTTTCTAGTGTTTCTTTGCTTCTGTTAGGCACAGCATAGAGTAAAACAGAAGGTTAGGTTAGGTTACGTTAGGTTAGGTTAGGTTATCAAGAACGTACCTCTCTTAAAAAGTTGTTATAATCGACGGCGGTTGTATGACCAATCAAAAATAAATTATATGAAAAACGGTACACAAACTGGAAAAGGTCCAAAATATTACTTAAAACAGTGAAAGTATATAATAGTAATAGTGATAACAAAGATAATAATAATAATAGCAGCAATAATAATAGTAAATGTTGAATAGTGAACAACCTTTATTGATAAAATACAGTAATTTTACAATTTACAATGACGTAAATAATTGTGAAATTGTACTATATATTTTGTTGAAAGTTTACAAAATGTTACCTAATTTTAAGTTAAATGATTTATTTTATATTGAGTAAAAAGTAAATGCTGCTTAATAATAAGGAACAAGTGTAGTTTACGCCCCGCTGTGGTGCCTAGTGTAGTTTACGTTCCCCTACATTGTCCTAGCGTAGTTTGCGTTCGCCAACTTTGTATGCGTATACCTAATCAAATTCATTTAAAAAATGTCTCCTAAAGGTCCTAGTGTAGTTTACTTCCCCAGCTTTGACCTAGTGTAGTTTGTGTCCCCTTTTGCGTCAGGAGGACGTAAACTACGCTTGCTCCAATAATAATAATAATAGATTACGAAATTAAATGTGATTAATGAAATTAGCATATTTTAAATAGTCGATAACAAAATTGGGAGCTATTGAAGAATAGGGACCCCAGCCTTCTTTAGTTAGGCTTATAAGGCTAACTACCGAAAATATCACGACCTAACCTAACCAGTCGTTAGGTTAACTGTACACCCTTGACGATTGGCTAGGTTAGGTTATGATATTTTCGTTAGTTAGCCTTATAAAGCTAACTAAAGAAGGCTGGGGGCCCTATTCTTCAATAGCTCCCAAAATTGATTACTATGATACAAATGGCAGTAGTACTGTACTTATAGTGCCAAATTTATAAGCACAATTTTTATAGTGACAGCTTAAATGAGGCAAGTTTGTAGAGACTAATTGTATAGGTTACTAATTTGAAGAATGGCTGCAGTAATTTACAATTAGATAGGTTAAGGAGATAATTAGTAGAATAGCTAATTAGTTGTTTAGGATCACAGTTGTTTTTATCAGTAATCAAGGGAATAAAAGACTGCCTTTTTCCTTTAATTAACAAATTTAAGGTAAAATTTAATAATAGCGGACAAATTTTTTGTCTTATTTTAAAATACCAAATGATCAATAAATTCGAAATAGTCTTTTATGCCATGAATAAGTGATTTTGGTAAATAGAAATTGTAAATAAATCTATAAATAATAGTTAAAGATGGGACTAGTTAGTGTAGCGTATCGAGTCATTAGGTTTTCACTTCACTGAAGCGTGGTGGACATGCGTTCAAAGTCGTGAGGACTAGGTTAGTTACTTGTTATTATGAAAGGTGTCAATATGTCGTTTGAAAATGTGACAAGTTATGTATTAGGTCATCCCATAAGTAATGCGACATTTTTAAAAAATTTTTTTCCATTTTTATCATTATTTTACGGCTAGAAATCAAACAACTCTTTGAAGTTATTTATATTTAAATAAATATTTATTTAAATATAAATAACTTCAAAGAGTTGTTTGATTTCTATCCGTAAAATAATGATAAAAATGAAAAAAAAAAAAAATTAAAAAATGCCGCATTACTTATGGGATGACCTAATACTAATACTGTAGATGTCATAAAATTATGTGAGAAAAGAGAATTTAATTAATGAATTACTAAATATGAGAATACCAAATAGACTCAATGAGTATATACGTGGCGACAACGTCAGTGTGCGGAACGAATACTTTTAAAAACCTTGTAATAAACATGTGGGAAGCAAAAATTCTAAGGTAATTACTCTAACCTAACTCAACCTAACTAAGGAAAAAACACTTACATGTGGTTGTATGCTGTATTAAAAGTCTCATTTAAGTTATATTTTTCAAATAAAACAAAAAAATTGTCCGCTCTTGTTAACCTTAGCCCAAACGTAATATTGCAATGATTAATAAAGTACGGTACATACATCACACAAATACTATTAATTAGAAATTACGGTTATATACAAAAGGATTGATATGTATGAATTAAACAACAGATCATAAACAGATTATAAATTACATTAAATTGTAAACTCAGGAGTTTCTACCGACATCTGGACTTCATTATGACTGTTGTATGGATAGGGAAAACCTTCATAAGGGTGACCTTTTTTATGATGTCATCACATGTATGAAGTTTCTGCAATAAAACTGTAGGCCTAAATTGAAGTGTTATATATATATAGATACACACGGACCGTGCATGGAACAAGGAACTCTTCTAGGATAATTTAATCCACTATAGTCCGAATAAGTAATCGTAAATGACAAATACCATAGTTTTTCTATTTCATGATGCTAGCCCGACGTGGGCAATGGGTCACTCGCAAAGAGGTCCCAAAAATATAGCTTCCCTCACCAGCTATCTGCAAAGCAGATAGGATCCAGCTTTGGGACAGGATCTAGGGTTTAAAGCAGCCTAGCCCAGCTACATTTAGAACCTCAATATAAGCAAAAGACTCGCTGCCTTCACGTCAGATTGAATACATCAAAGAAAAGGGGTAACTATTATACTTTTAACCAAAAACCAAATCTTAAACCTCAACTGGCAGAATTGAGCGTCCACTTTTCAAGGCACATAACATGTCCGTGTTATGTGCCTTGAAAAGTGGACGCTCAATTCTGTCAGTTGAGGTTTAAGTTTTGGTTTTTGGCTAAAAATATAATAGTTACCCCTTTTTCTTTGATGTATTCACTCTGACGTGAAGGCAGCGAGTCTTTTGCTTATATTGAGGTTCTAAATGTAGCTGGGCTAAGCTGCTTTAAACCCTAGATCCTGTCCCAAAGCTGGATCCTATCTGCTTTGCAGATAGCTGGTGAGGGAAGCTATATTTTTGGGACCTCTTTGTGAGTGACCTGTTGCCCACGTCGGGCTAGCATCATGAAAAAGAAAAACTATGGTATTTGTCATTTACCATTACTTATTCGGACTATAGTGGATTTAATTATCCTAGAAGAGTTCCTTGTTCCATGCACGGTCTGTGTGTATCATAAAAAACCTCAGGGAACCATTCTGAGTTCATTCCCATATATATATATATATATATATATATATATATATATATATATCGGGTCGGCCAAAAAAAAAGGGAGACCTCGAACTTTGGCTGTAAAATTCAAAGTTATGGTTAGATTTCAATTTTTTTTTTCACACCCCACAACTAAGTACATTTCCTATACGGTGAGCGGATTTCAAAGAAAACTAATGAAAATTACGGACTTATTGAACATTTCTTTATGCCACTGGAAATTCTCCATTTACACTACTACTGCATTGTACTGCAAAGTACTCACATATGGTGCTACCTTGATGTTAAAAAAACTGCTCGATATGTTTACCACGATCTTGTATAACCTTTTTCAGTGTAGGACGGAACTCATCTATGGCTTTATTGATTTGTTCTTGTGGTAGCTCATCCCATTTTTCTAGAAGAAGCTGTCGTAAATGAGCGACATTTCTTACTTTGACCCGATAAATTCTCTGTGACAAATTTTTCCAAAGGCTGTAATCGACAGGATTTAAATCAGGACTGTTTGGTGGCCAAATTTAACCCTCTAACGCCGACTGGGTCGAATACGTACCGTTTTAAATACACGCATTTAGACTTAACCCTACAAAAACGTTCGGCGTTAACGGGTTAATATCGCTACCTGGTATTCTTTTGATATCTCCTGTTTTATCGATTTTCTTGAGAAGCTTGTCCAAACCTCTTGTAGTTGGCTTACGTTAATTAAAATCGCTTTAATTATCAACTTGAACCTATGATTAGCAAGAATTTTCTGGAATATTCGCCATAAATCCAATTTCTCAGCTAAAATACTAAAAGATGGCAAACAAACCATAAAATTACAAGTACTAACATACTAAAATTTCATGGTTCTATGTACCGTATTTGCCGAGATATGAAGGATTTAAAAGGTCTCCCTTTTTTTTTTTGCCCACCCGATATATATATGTGGGTGGGAGGGCGTCCAAAAAAAGAAATTAATATTACTGTTTCATAATAATTATTTTTTGTATGTAAATTGCAATAACAACTTTTTTTTGTGCCAATAAAATATACAGTTGGAAAATTTTTCACTGAAAAACATTTTCATTTTAACAATCACTGACTAGTAATTTGACTTAAACGTGCTCTGAAATTTTGAACAGTTTGTATTAAAGAATTTCTAACCATTACCTATGAAGATTTGTTATGGCTGACTTTGGCCTCCCCCCCTTTCATACTCCACAACCTTAATCCTCGCGATTATTTTCTGTGGTTATTTAAAGGACAAAGTCTACAGGAATACTCCAACGACAGTTGATTAACTACAAAATGTAATCATAGCTGTAACAAAGAGAATTGCAGAAAATATTTCAGTCCGGGCTGTTCAAAATTTTAGGCAAGTTTAAATCATATTATTGACGTTAGTGGTAGTCAAAGTAAAAATTTCTTTTAGTAAAAACATTTCCAAAGTACATATTTTATTGGCGGCATAAAAAATGGCTATTGTAACTCATATACAGAAATAGTTATTAAAAATAAAGAGTCAGTCCTTTCTTGAATGCCACATATACAGTTAAAAAACACAATAACCGTGTAAAAATAATAATATAAATTAAAATCCCCAACGGGAAAATATTTAAAAATATTTATAAAAGACTAAAAATCCCGCGACGCTTTTCGAAGAAGACAACCTTCTTCATTCAGGTGGAATGAAGAACGGAGTCCTTTATAAACAAACTTTGCGGGATTTTTATACTTTTATAAAACTTTTAATTTTAATTATACAGTATATATATATATATATATAAACTAAGGTTAGATAACTTTTCGACAAAAGTTTTGAAGGAAATTCCGTTATAATTTTTTAATTTCATATTCAGGTAAGATAAGTTGGAAATACACTGAAAGCCAAAAGTCTCGGAGTGTTGCTCATAGGAATTCGTAATATTTTAGAGAGCTTTGAATATTGGTGTTATTAGTTATTTCTGCTTTCTCTATACAGAGCTGTATTTGTTGTATTGTATTATGTATGATGTAAAGTTGTGTACAAAAGTTCTTCCACGAAATCAACTACGGAATAAAATTACTGAAAATTTCAAAATTTATTGAAAATTTAGAGTTGGTTGAAAGATAACCAATAAATAACAAATAATAAATGACAAATTAGAATGGTAGTGTATGCGGCACTCAACTTATTATTATTATTATTATTATTATTATTGGTCAGACTATTTTTCCCCAATACATTATGAATTCATTCTGAATTTTGAAAATTTCAGTATTCTTCCATAGATTTTATGGTCGAACTTCTTTCAGCAACTCTACCACATGGATGTAAAACATATCACACGGCCGTTTTTACTGTTTTTCACCCCCCCTGAATTTTCTATGGTATTGGCTTACAGTAACTGTTATACCCTATTACAGTAGGGTCTCGATTAACCGGGTTAATAGGGCAGTTCCCCCCCCCCCTTTATCGAAAAAAACGGTTGATCGGGGGGTGGGGTGGGGTCCCAAGGAAAAGAAGATGTAAGTACAAAATTATATTTTATTATTTACAAACAGTATATTAGTGTAGTCTATTACTGTACAGTAGTAGTGCAGTCTACAATAGTAAACAGTAGTTCTTTCTACAGTAGTAGTGCAGAGCACAACGAAAGAATGAGCTGACCAGGCTGCAAAAAAGTTTCCAATATTTTATATGTTCAAGAGCTGAATAGTAACAGATTTATTAGTAATAGTTTTCTACCCTATCTAATAATATACACATGTACGTATGCATGTGTGTAGGTGTGCGTACAGGTGACATCGCCACTCCCCCACTGCCGAGGGAGGGAGAGAGGAAGACGGTAAAAAAGGGAAGTCTGAGTGGGACTTTTGGGGTGTGTATAAATATGTGTGGGTATGAGGGTAATTGTAGGTGTGCCTATGTTACAGATAATCATAAAAGAGGGGGAGAAATTGTAAAAATTCATTTTGCAGGCAATAATAGTTTGATTTGGGGGGAGGGGGAATCCCGGATGACTGGGGGTTACCCGGATGATCAGGGAGGCTGGCCCGCTTTGTAAAACCCGGATGATCGCGACCACAGTTGATCGCGAGCTCGGTTAATCGAAACCCTACTGTATATACGGGGTCCAATAAACCTTAGCCCACTCCGCCCATGACCTATACCATTAGAGGTACAGTAAAACTAAACATACTTTACAAAAGAGAATTTAATCCTGCATTTAATGAGAAACAATTAAAACTTGGTGTTCCCGCCATTGGCTTCCAAGACAGCCTGAATTCGCTTTGGGTAGCTTGCCAAAAGTGACGTGAATAGATCTTGATCGTTACGCAAATTTGCTAAAACAGTTTCAATGTGTTGCGTCATTGTATCCTTCGAAAATCGATTTGCTGCAGGTTCTTGAAACAAGAGACATTCAACCTTGTCCTTTATAACCGATCCAATGTGTTCACAGACGTTCAGGTCAGGAGAATTTCCTGGCCATTCTTCATTTCCAAAGAAATCGATCTCATGGTTCCGCAACAACTGTTGAGTGGCTAATGCCTTAAAGCAGGGGGGCCTTATCGTGCAGAAGTGTGACCTGATCGACATCCATAACATTGTTTGGGTTTCTTAGAAAAGGAATGACATGCTGGGATAGAATAATATCACGAAAATACTGTCCATCCCAACTCTGACAATTTGGCTTCAGCACCCACATGAGCTTCTTTGCAGTGAACAAAACAAACACGTTAGGCTGACGTGTTACGTGAACAAAAAATTCATCGGAGACAGCTAAATGCATGAAATCATCTACATCCCAATCTTCAAGATAATGGGCAAACCACATTCTGTCATCGATGTTAAGTTGAGTTTTTCTTGGCTTTGGAAGTTCATGCCAAGGCTTTAAACCTTGCCTATGACGGTACAGTCGAATGATCTCACCACTAACGATCTTTCCTCTCAACACTTCGATCTCTCTAGAAAGTTTAACACAGCTGTTTTTCCGCTTACGCGTACCGCTTTCAATGATGTCCTTTGTTTCCTGAGAGAGTGGCAAATTTGGGCGCCCAGATTTGGTTGTATCCATTTCACATTCATCCAAAGTTTTATTCCAATTTCTTTTGACGAAGTCCTCACTTCTTCGCAACTTTTTGGCAACCCATGAACGTGTTATAAAGGTAGCTTCAGCATCACGAGCTTCCCGAAATGTTATTGCTCGTATGCGATCTATCACACGTTGCTTCTCCGAATCACCAATTAATTGAGAAGCCATTATATTATCACTTTATCAGCTAGAGTAATTTTAATACCTGCAATAAATAAAGAATTTTATATATTTTTATAATCACTAAAAACTATTTCGATATAAGTAAACATGTAAGCTGCAAATAGGGGGGCTAAGGTTTTTTGGAACCCCTTACAGATATATTGCATTATTTCCTCTGTTCATTTATAGTCTCTTCATATATATATATATATATATATATATATATAATATATATATATATATATATACAGGGTGGGCCGTAAGTTTCCATACATAGGAAAAATAAACATTTTTTTATGGACAACCATTTTTATTTATATAATATGCTCTACATGGTTGCCATTGTTTTGAAAACACATTTCAATACGTGTTCCCCACTGTTGATGAACACGCATTAGCACAGTTGACGTTATGCTTGTAATGGCGTTGGTGATACGTTCCTTTAGATGATTTATGTCTCGTATCTTTTCCTGATACACCATGGCCTTCAAGTGCCCCCAAAGATAGAAATCAAGGGGGGTGAGATCTGGGGATCTGGGAGGCCACTCCACAGGACCACGCCGACCAATCCAAGCATCCGGAAACTGCTGATCCAAATACCGACGCACGTGAAGACCATAATGAGGTGGAGCTCCATCTTGCTGGAAGTAAACTGGGAAGTTACCGTCCTCGTTTAGCAGGGATGGGAAAATCTCTTCTTGCAACATGTTAAGATACCTTTCGGCATTAAGATTTCCACTGACAAAAATTGGTCCAATAATTCTGTCACCCCATATCCCGGCCCACACCATCACTTTACCGGCACCTTGCATCTTCGTCGGACTCAGCCAGTTAGGGTTAGCATTACTCCAATAACATATGTTTTGCCGATTAACCTCTCCATTGACGTAAAAATTTGCTTCATCAGTAAACAAGATCTTACGTCAAACGCATATTCTTAGGGTATCTGAAACATAAAAACAAACGTTTAATTTTTCCTATGTATGGAAACTTACGACCCACCCTGTATAGTTATTATAAATTTTGTTAACTACATTAACATTATAATCGTGAACACATATTCACAAAATCTATGTAATTATTAATAGTTATAATTGATTACGAGTTAGTATTAACAGCATAAATTCATATTTTTTACAGTATGTAACCATTAATTTGTCCATATGCATGTAATATTAGCCCGGTTCAAAAATCAACTTTTCTTATTTTCATAGGTTTCTGTACTTTTTCCCATGCTTTGTGACCTGAAAAGGCCGAAAATCACAACCATTTTGACCTAGGTTGTTGGGAAGCATTGCCGCATGGAGCTTTAAGTTTTCTGCCTTGAAATCGGCCAAAAGCACCAGTTCCGGGGTCCCTTGAATCATGTTTTGCACTATAACTTTTTATCTAAACAAGATAGAGCAACAAAATAGGTACCAAATTAAAGTGTTTTTAATCCTCTTTCTAACTTATACAATTATGATAGTCTTGGAACAAGAAATGGCACATTGGTACATACAAAGATTTCAGAAATATCACAAAATTCGTTTTCTCACACTCAAGGCAGACAAGGCGCCTTATTCATGACACAAATTTGAGATTAACATTTTGTCACAAGTCTAATCGATCAAGAAGTGAAAGCATTACATGATGATTAATTTCATAATGACATTTACACAGTCAGTTGTTGAGAGTTTGTTTCTTGAAGCTGTCAAAGCGGCGTCTGTTGAACTCCACAGCTTGAAGGAGATAGTCCCTTTGCTTGGCATCTGTTGTTATGACATTTGCAAAGTCGCTCATCATCTTGACACCACGTTCAGCAATGTCATTCACCGCTTTCAGATTCTTAACATAGTCCAACGCTTTTCTGTAGTCCTCATTCTGTGGCCAAGACGTGACAGGTTCCAGAAGCCACTCGGATCCAATGTTCAGTGTGTCCAGCAGGAAATGTGATTCTGGGGCAATGAGATCAACCAGGTGGTCTTAGCTGTGACTCTCTGGAATAGAGGCTTTCCTGTTCTGAAGCTGTCTGGCTTCTCAGTGGCATGTAACTGGGCAGCAATGTCGTGCTTCAATGTGTCACTCAATCTACTGCTGAACAGGGCAAATGGCACGACTTCCTGCGTCAGGTACCATTTGTGGTTTTCCATCTTATTAAGTACTGCATCAGCAAGCTCTGGGTCAGTTTTCTTGTACTTCAACATGTCATGGATTAGACTTAGATCATTCACGGGAGCATCTGCAGCAGACATTGACATCATCCATACAGGAGTGTAGAACAGCGCAAGGAAGGTGTTGAGTCTTTCCAGCTTTGATACAGTGTCTTCGTCGTACTCAAGTTGATCTGCAAACATGAGCATTTTCATGGAGTACAGGTTTCTGGCCATCCATCTGGCCTGATGAATGGCGCCTGGTCAACTCCAGTGAATACCTAGAGGAGGCGTTCCTCCAAGAACAATGACTGTCAGTTCAGCCATTTCCCTGTAGTCGGCTCTTGGAAGCCTTTCTGCTGTTAGAATGTCTTGGAGTATTTCTTCACTGTTCTTCTTCTTTCCTTCAGCCATTTGCTGTTGATAGCCAGCATCTTTGGGTTTTCCTTGGACAAGTCCGTCCAAACATCCTTCAGATGCTCAAACCAGGGATTATCTGGCCCCTTCACCTTCCCAAACAGCTTCTCCCAAACTGCTCCTACTAGGATTTCCAGAATGTGATGTCGACAGGCCAGAAAACACCTTTTTGTTCAGCATTTTCTCTAGCAGTTTGGCAGCTCCTCTGTGAACTCCACTGTTACTGGATGTAGTGTCAAAAACAAGGGCAGTAACATTATCCGTAAGTTCCCATGTCTCCAGTAAATCCATTGAAACCTCAGCCTGAGCTGTGCCAGAAGAATTGTCGATGACAGGTACTCCCAATAACTTTCCTTCAGTGTATGAAGGTGGACCAGACACTAGCACAGCTAAAGTCTCTGAGGTACTTCCAGGTTCACTGCCCAAGACATCTTTGAGCAACTTTCCATCCCAGTGTAAGGCAGCGTACTGTGGGGGTTTTCACAAAACTTGGACATGTGACTCTGGCTGATATTATACCTGGACAGCATTCTGTTGCGACGTGTTGTTGAGGTTGAGATGACGAAGTTATCCAGATCAGATCCAGCTTTCAAGGTGGCAGAAACCATGGCAGTAACTTGATTGTCTGATAAACCAAGACGATCAGCTGTATTGCAGATGACATCACATTCCATGACCTTCCTTGGAAACGTCAAAGTCACACTAGTCACAGTGTCTTGATGGTGAGAACATCCAGGACGAGGCTGATGGTAATCCATGTCCTCTGTGTTAGCGTTGTTGTCAGTTGAGTCACCCCAGGTAATGTCATCCACATGAACAACTGCCTCTTGTTCTGCTGCAGCTGTAAAATAGTACAACATGTTAAGACAGTAATTGTTAAGTACATGCTAAATATCGCAATGGAGTAAAACTTAAAACTTTTTGGGACGTTCAAAGTAATTAGTTTTACCTTGTTCTTGTCTATGCTGCAGTCTTTCATTCCTCGCTGTTTGCTGCAGGGATCTTGTCTCGAAAATCTTGTCATGACCAGACATATGACCTTTCCTCTCAGTCTTTTGGTCTTCGTAGAACCTGATATCCTCATCTTTCTTCTCTCTGGATAACAGTCTGTTGTTCTGTATTTCCTGGATTGCATCTGGAGCTCCTACAGTATATCGAACAGGCTGTCTAATTCCAGCACAAATGCTCCTCTTTTTCCTCCAGAGTTACTTGCTCTTCCTTTGCTTTTCACCAGAGCACGATGTTTCTCATGTAGTTTCATGAAGAGCTTCATTGCGTTGTACTTGGTCATTGTCTTGATCCTAGCCATCTGCCAGAATGGGATGATAGATTCAACTGTTTCATATGCAAGGTCTTGAACCATGGGCCTCCCTGCATTTTCCGGTAAATTCTGAAGATTAAGGAAATACTGGAACGCCTGTCTGTTGGTGGGAAGCTGGGAACCACTGATAAAAGCTGGAGGGTATCCAACCAGGAAAGTTTCAGTGAGAGATCTGGTAGATGGCCCAGTTGACACCTGCCTGTGGACAGTACGTGGAGGTTCTGAGATATCAACTGTGCGCCCACGGAGCTCCCTCAGCTCCTTGCTTAATGCCATTGTGAAGTTGTAACTTGTAGATGGTTTTCTAGATTCTGATTGAGTTTCTGTTGTTTCCTGAAAAATGATAGATAATTATTATTATTATTATTATTATTATTAATTATTATTTATTTATTTATTATTATTATTATTATTATTATTATTATTATTATTATTATTTATTAATTTTATGCTCTTTCATTTAATACCTAATTTGTTGCTCTATCTTGTTTAGATCAAAAGTTAAAGTGCAAAACATAATTCAAGGGACCCCGGAATTGGCGCTTTGGCCGATTTCAAGGCAGAAAATTTAAAGCTCCATGCGGCAATGCTTCCCAACATCCTAGGTCAAAATAGTTGTGATTTTCGGCTTTCTCAGGTCAAAAAGCATGGGAAAATGTACAGAAACCTATGAAAATAAGAAAAGTTGATTTTTGAACAGGCCTAATGTAATATGTTCTAAGTGCTTAACTGGAATGATTTTTAAAAGCAAATATTTTTACTATTTCAAAAGCAGAAATTTAATAAATTAATTATATGATATTAATCATTTTAATACGTTATTTCATTACAAATAATAATTTTATTTATTAAGTGTTGAAAGAAGAAAGCGAGTTATAAACTATACCCAATTTTACGCAGTAATGATGCCTGAAGTTATATGTAATAAATCAGTACAAGATTAATAGATTAATAGATACTTTGTTAGTAGTATGGTTGCACGTTTAGGAGTATATTTACGACTGTTGTATTTCTATTTATTTATGATATAATTACTCGTATAATTACTTATAGTCATTATATTATTACGAGTATCATAATAAATTTTACAGATATAGCGGCAATGTTACTGTAAATTTTTTGGGTCTTCTCTAATTTGGACCTCATTTGTTTGGATCAGAGATGGGCAGTATTTAAGTACATATGTATTTAAATACGTATTTAAATACATTTGTATTGTAATATTTGTATTTATAAATACTTTTTTCGGTGTGTATTTAAATATGTATTTAAATACTTTGAAAGAGTATTTGTTATTTGAAAATACATATTTTTAAATACATTTCGCAAATATATTTCTTAGCCTCAACTGTCAGTTAACAATTTGAGCCCTGAAACAAAATACAAAATCTTTCTAATCATCTAAGCCACCTGATCCAATCGTTACTAGATGAGCCAGTTGGTTGAATGCAGCGTTTTATTACGCAAGGCATCTTCCAGAAGTAAGACAGATTGTGGAAGGATTCGAGGGCAACGGGATCCTCGTTAAAAGAGCGAAAGCTGGCGTCAAATCAGATGGGTTAGGTTTTCAGCTCTTACAATTGCAAGAACAGTACTCTTCATTATGTTCTCTTTTAGAAAAAATGGAGAGCACAGATTTTACTATCAAAGAAGCATACGAAGCGGTCAATACCATATATTTTGGAGAAGATTATGTTAATATAAAAAATTATATCAAAAAGCGTTTGCAAACAAATAGTATCAAAGATATAATTTTGATGACCAGGAATGCTATATCTCCATCATTATACGTTCTACTAAAAAACTGTCAACCTACCTCAGCATCAGTCGAAAGAAGTTTTTCGATTCTTCGAAAACTCCTAACCAAAGACAGGAACTTCAAATCTGAAAATGATAAAAACTATATTGCGGTGTTGTATAATGCAGATGTGGAATAATTGTATTTAAAGATGTTAACTGACTGCATGTGGAGTGTTGTATAATATATTAGTTTTCTGTATCAATCTATAAATAGATTATACAATTTATCACTAAAATTACACAACTAATAGTTTGTAATCACGAAAATTGCTTTACAATAAGTCAAATTAGACAATTTAATGGTACATATTTATTTGGTCAATAAAGTCAATTTTGGAAGAAAAGAAAGTCAATTTTGTTTTTATTTTTAGGTCAATAAAAAATTGCCCTAGTTATGAGTTATGCATATATGTTTATAAAGTCTAATAGATGATAATATCAATAAACTAATGTTACCAAGAGATAGGTTTTAGAAAAAATTCTGGCATGATATAGTTGGATAAGTATTTAAAAATGTATTTGAAATGCATTTAAATACATTTTCGATGTAATGTATTTAGTATTTAAATACATTTTGAAAATATGTAATGTATTTGGTATTTAAATACTTTTTTAAGGAAGTAATGTATTCAGTATTTAATTACATTTAAAGTATTTTGTGCCCATCTCTGGTTTGGATTAATTATTACATTTCTTTCAGTCCTTTTACACTTTATAAATTACAAATTAAAATCTCCGGGCACAAGGCATTATATTGGGTATGGAAGATTTTGAGGCTTTCAATGAGT
Source organism: Bathynomus jamesi (assembly GCA_023014485.1). NCBI lineage: Eukaryota > Metazoa > Arthropoda > Malacostraca > Isopoda > Cirolanidae > Bathynomus > Bathynomus jamesi. Next base: position 357,164 of record JAJOZX010003035.1, read on the forward strand.
CTCTAACCTCAGTTATGACCGTCGAATGCTGATATAACTCTTTGTATTATACGTTTCATTTTGTCAAGTTTGCTACCAAATGTCTTAGCGTGACTATCTGATTTATTTACTATTATTATTGTGTGTATATATATATATATATAAGAATACCTTCCTTTTCCTGTTCTTTCAGTTCATGTAATGATAAGGTTGTTTAACCTCTTTCGCACCATATGACGGAGGAGAACTACAGTTTTAAGTGGGATCCGAACCACTGGTCGCTATATAATCTGCACGCAGAGGACGGTCTCCCATCCAACTACTCTCGTGACCCACTGTCGCTTAACTTCGCTGATCGACTTGAAGCGGTGTTACGACATTGGCCACGACGTAGCCCTTCCGTCAGTTCGTACTAGTGTATTTAGCTGTCTACTTGTTGTTCTTTTTATGAGTATAAATATTCAGTATTCTTTACAGTTTTTAAGTGAGGCATGTGAAGTTGTCTTATTTCTTCCCTAATTTGTTTCAGATATAAAATTTTATGGTTTGGTTGTGTATAATTCCGTAAATGAATGTACCTTTGAAGCACAGTCTTTACGAAAGAATTTAATTCCATTAATTTTTTCATATTTGAGATGAAACAGACTTAAGACCAATGAATGTAATTAAAATTTAGGACATATAAACAAAAATCAAATCTTATAGTCCTGTTTTCGTCCGTGGCAGATTTGCGATCTTTGCAAGGTTGGAGGTTGTTAAAATTGATCAGTTACCCTTTAAAGTTAATTCAGAATCTAGTTAAAAATACTTTCCCTTTACTTAACGTTTACGTGAGAGCAAAATGGAGGATCGAGGAACAGTCAAAAAATTCCTCATCGTGCTCTATAGAGTAAGGGTGTTTTCACGGGTATTTCCTGATTGGTTGCAGTTAAGGCCCATGAGGGGAGATAAATATAGGAAGTGAGGGGGAAAAACACTTTCGTCGGTGTTCATAACCAACTGTATATTCACTAAAGAGGGAAAACTTTTTTGAACGAACGCTGCCATCTTAAAAATTTCTTTACCGTATATCATTTCGCGCTTACCATATATTAGTTCAAAATTACTTACTAAATTGTGTAAGTGCTTCTGAATTATTGTTTTTCCAAAAATTGTGTAAGCCATTTTCACTTTTCAGGAACGACAATCGTAAGAGTCTAAGTTTCGTAACTGTACTTTACAATCGTTTTCGTGAGAGGCTTCTGTACAGTACGATTAGCAAACCAAAGCCAGTAATAAGCTGAAACGTGAATTAATGGAATGGTTTATTATTTAATAATTTAATAAATTTATATAAATACACTTCTTCAAAGCTTCATTGCTGTACGTGTTGCGCACTGAATATCTACTGAGACGCTCGCATAAGGTATTTTCTCATACACACCCACCCTACCCTCTACACACACACACATGAATGAGACTGCCATTAAACAAAATCAAGTAGATATTATTAAATAGTACTTGAATCCATAAATACAATAAGTTAAACCAACTGTCCGACTGCTGAGTCCCTAAGAGCTAGTTTATATATATATATTATATATATATATATATATATAATATATATATACTAGGTGAGGTACCCGGCGTTGCCCGGGTTAATTGAATGCCCGGTTAGGTCAACTGAATGCCCGGTTAGGTCAACTGAATGCCCCCAAAAAACCCTCACCCCCCCTTTATGCAACTTGGGGGCTAATCCCCTCCCCCATTACCATCACCCCTCCCCCACTTACCCCCACCCCTCTCCCCCACTTACCCCCACCCCCTCTCCCCCACCCCCACCCTTCCATCATTACTGCCCGGGATAAATTTCACAAACAGACAAACAGACAGGCTAAACTTCAGAAAAGAACGTAGCCGTGAAAATTTTGAGCTTCACATTATGTCAAGATTTCTGAATCTGATCAGATATCCCCCAAAACCTCCCTGACCAAATAATTGAACTCCCAATTACTGTCGGTTCAATTATTTGGTAAAAAAAAACTATAGAAAAGAACGCAGTCATGAAAATCTTGAGCTTCACATTTCCGCCCGTAATACAAACAGACAGGCTGACCGACTCTGTGTTGACATTCTTCATCCCATAAGAGGTTCCCGTGCCAAATTTTGTAGCTCTAGGTCAAACGGTTTGCGCTTGCATAAAGGACAGACAGACAGACAGAAAGGCGAAAATATATAATAGATTACAATAATTAAACATGTGCTGAAGGTATTTGGCATGGCGTACTTACTTATAATTTACTTATAATTTCATTTGGCTAAAGCCCCCGTAGTCCCCCCCCCCTGTCTACGTCCCTGTTATATATATATATATATATATATATATGATCATGGCCTATCAGTGGGGGGGGGGGGCTAGGAGGGCCATTTGGCCTGGGCCTCAAGCTTAAGGGGGCCTCAAATTTAGAAACTTTCAGGTTTGAATATAATGTTTTGCAGTGAAAGTAATAATTGGGTTTAGCTATGGGCCTCAAAAGCTGGAAGTGGCCCGGGCCTCTCTGGACCTCTGAGAGGGCCTGTATATGATATATATATATATATATATATATATATATATATAATATATACTGTATATGTTTTATGTGACTATGCAATAATAAATTAGATTAATTTAAAATCTGTGATTAAATGGTCTTTTTCTTTTTCTGGAATAATTATAATTAATTAATGAAACAGAGGAAATGAAACCTTGAAATCTAATTAACCAAAATGATAAAATTAAGCAGCTAAATTTAGAAGATAGAAATTTAATGAAGTTTTCCTAAAAAATTATTTCGTTCACGAATTAAACTTCTGTACGCAGTATATATATATATATATATATATATATATATATATATATATATATATATATATATATATATATATATCGTTATTTCTCTTCCTCGTGTGCAGAACACTCCTCTATACTTACGTCGTTTCTATACATTAATATACTGCGTGGTCATTGCAGTTATATATATATATACAGGGTGGGCGGAAAGTAGCTCCCTATTTTGGATTGGTAAAAAAATACGTATATTATCCATTTATTTCAGAAGAAATAATATGAAAAGGTAGGCATACATGGTAGGTTTTCTCTAAAATTCAATGTGGGCTCCAACTCTTTCCACCAGCTTCTGGAGCCGCCCAGGAATGGCGTCCACTGACTTTAGCAGGAACTCCAGCGGGATGGAGGACATGACTTCCCGAATTCGGTCCTCCAGTTCTTCCAATGTCCTCGGTTTGGTGCGGTAGACTTCTTCCTTTACCCACCCCCAAAGAAAGAAGTCGCACGGCGGTGTCAAGTCGGGGCTCCTGGCTGGCCATTGATGTGGACCACGACGACCCATCCAACGCCCAGGGAAGTGGGCATCCAGCCACTCACGGACAACAAGAGCGAAGTGCGGAGGGGCGCCATCTTGCATAAATATCAGATCGTCGATGTTCTCCCATGTGCTGACAACCGGCCAGACCTCGTTTCGCAACATAGCAAGGTACCGCTCAGCATTCATGGTGTTGCGCAGAAGGAACGGGCCCACAACCTGATCTGAGGTCATACCACACCACACCGTTACACTGAACCGATTCTGCCTTTTTTCAGCGGTAACCGTGCGACTTCTTTCTTTGGGGGTGGGTAAAGGAAGAAGTCTACCGCACCAAACGAGGACATTGGAAGAACTGGAGGACCGAATTCGGGAAGTCATGTCCTCCATCCCGCTGGAGTTCCTGCTAAAGTCAGTGGACGCCATTCCTGGGCGGCTCCAGAAGCTGGTGGAAAGAGTTGGAGCCCACATTGAATTTTAGAGAAAACCTACCATGTATGCCTACCTTTTCATATTATTTCTTCTGAAATAAATGGATAATATACGTATTTTTTTACCAATCCAAAATAGGGAGCTACTTTCCGCCCACCCTGTATATATATATATATATATATATATATATATATATGTGTGTGTTTGTGTGTGTGTGTGTGTGCAGAGTCTCCAGAAAGTTTTTTTTTAATATTTTGATTAATGTTTTATTAATATTTTGTTTAATTCATAGGTTATAAAGTATTTTTCTCATAATTACAGCCACAGTGCATCATTATTTTCACTGAACTTGAAAGTGTTTTCATGTAGTGTAGGCTATCATCGTATTTACAGTACAAGTCAAGTTGGAGTATTGTATAGTTCAATGCGTGTTTACTGTGAAGTGTTATTTCAGCGAAATGTTGTGCAATCGCAACGTGATTTTAAAGCTCAGTTTGGAGTAAGAGAGGGGGGGGCGTTACCCTGCCAGATCTGCTGCAAAGAGGCATGAAGAAATTCTAAGATACACGAAATAGGAAAGTCAGTTTGAAAAAGTGTGTGCGTCGAAAGAAACTTGTATAATACGCCCTCTTGTACTGTAAATTCGATGATAGCCTAGCCTAGTTAACCTAACCTAAACTACATGAAAAAACTTGAAAGTTCAGAGAAAATAATGAGGCGTCGTAGAAAATGATAATGTATATTTAATATCTCGTAACATATAAATTAAACAAAATAGAGCGTCCTTTTTCGGATATATACTGTATATATATTATAGGTGAGTTGGTTGTTGTTTTCATATACAGGGTGTCCCAGAATTAACTATCTATTTCAATGAAATCGGACAAATTTTTTAAAAACACACTTTTATTTATGTTTATCATGTTTAATATGTGTTAAAAATATATAAATTTCTAAATTTTTTTCATAATTTTATTTTCATAATTTTTTCATTATCTGGTCCAATGAAAGACCGTCTGAAGTCATAGAATGGCAAAGAGATTCTCCAAAAGTTAACGTGTGGCTTGGAATGACCAAATCCAAAATTTATGGCCCATTCTTCTTTGCGAAAGCAACTGTAACAGGTACCGTCTACCTTGATATGCTTCAGCAGTTTCTCGAACCACAGCTTCTTGATGATGGCATTCTTGATAATGTTGTGTTTCAACAAGATGGAGCACCATGTCATTATGCTCTAATTGTTCGAGAATACCTCAACAGACGCCTTCCGAATCGGTGGATTGGACGTGGAGGACCTCGACCTTGGCCTCCGCGTTCTCCGGATTTGACACCCCTGGATTTCTTTGCATGGGGTTTCATAAAAACAAAGGTTTATCGCCAAAAGATCAATAGTTTAGCTGAACTTAAAGAACGCATCCAGTTGGCAGTGCGGGAGATAACACCTGAAATGCTTCAAAATGTGTTTCGCAGCGCTGAGGATAGATTTGAAATTTGCAGAGATACAGACGGTGCACATGTTGAAACTTCTCAATAAAGTTTTGACTTATGATTTATAAATCTATTTGTTTTTGTATCATAATTTAGTAATAAACACAAAATTATGTCAGTTTTTATTAAATATGTCCGATTTCATTGAAATAGATAGTTAATTCTGGGACACCCTGTATAACATTAAATATTATATTGAAATATATGTATCTCTCGTAACAAAACGGAAACCGAACCGAATTAACTGTCGAAATATTCCGCAAAATCTTTGATATAAATAATATATAAAAAAAAACCCTCATTCAACAGCTGAACGACTATTAAACTCTTAATGATATATGGTATTATAACAAGATTATAATTACTTAATTAAGGGAATTAGGCAGTAAGTAATTAAAGGTGGAGTGCTTTCGTAGCTCTTAAATTAAAATCTAAAAAATGTTTATGACTTGATAAGCCCAAAATAGGTCACAAGAACAAAATACAGATGAGAGGAGAGGAAAATATCAAGGTTGCTAAGCGTGAGAAGAAGCCATTTAAAATAATGGTAGCAAAATGTCTTTAAATTAAGTTAAAAGTGAAACAAGTAATGGCTTCTCTTTCTTCTTAATTAATGGTTTCTCAGAAGTTCAAAATAATTCCAGTGCAAAGATCATTAATTTCCTCAACAGCATGAGTGGAGGAATCTCAAATTAATTACGTCTAGTCCCTTAATTACATGTATTAGTAGAATGTATAAATTGAGTGCATTCCAAGCACCAGTAACAGAAATAAAGACCTTAAAATAGGACCTTATTCTGGTATAAATAATTATTAAATACCTTAAAATAGGACCTTATTCTGGTATAAATAATTATTAAAGACCTTAAAATAGGACCTTATTCTGGTATAAATAATTATTAAATACCTTAAAATAGGACCTTATTCTGGTATAAATAATTATTAAAGACCTTAAAATAGGACCTTCTTCTGGTATAAATAATTAATAAATACATTAAAATAAGACCTTATTCTGGTATAAATAATTATTAAATACCTTAAAATAGGACCTTATTCTGTATAAATAACAATGATCAAATAAGCTTATGTAAGTGTGCTTATATTTACATCGTCATTTTCTGCAATGTTATCTCAGGATTATATTCTAGTTGATCGTATATAAATCTGTCTAGTTTGCCATTAGTTAAAAAAAAATATGAAAATATATCATCCGGTGTAGTACAGACCAATAGCATTTGCTTCTTTTTTCTTTTTAAATTGCTTGAAAACCATTAGTTACATCTACTGCATAGGTAATTATCAGTTTGGATTCAACCGGAATCAGTCGACAGCTTCAAGCGCATCTGCGTTAAAAGCAGTAGTGTGAATATTCACTGAAATTCTCGATAACTTTCCTAAGTATTTATCGTGTATTCGAACCCTCCAAATGATGAACTTAATACTAACACCATGTATCCACCACCCACCAGCATAAGATTAAATTAATGGATCTAATTTCTTCCACAGACCATCAACTTCGACAGTATGGAGTGAATTAAACATGCATATACTGAACAACTATTAACGACCAATATAGATAAAACTTTGAATAATTAGTAAATGTTAGAGAAAGTTATACGGAAAAGCATTATATTCTTTCCAGCGCCGATATACTGTAGAAATCACGCACTATTAATAAATTAAAGGAAAATTCGATGCAAATAATCTATGGAAAATACACCGAGGATTTTGAAACCCACAAACTAATTTAGAATTGGAAAATAGCCTATTTTTCGCGCCTCCGCTCTTTTATACCTGAATAATGAATACGATTTTTCTCCAAGAAATGCCCATTTGTACAAAGTGTAAACCGCAATCCCCCAACCCCTTACCCATTCTTCACGTCCCTTCTCCCAATGATACATAATAAATATAGGGAGGGAGTAATACATAGTAAATTGTAAATATTTTGTGCATAGTTTAGATATAATTAAAATATATATATACGCTTTAGCATGGGGCTAACTGATCCCATACAGTAAATCTCTGTTGAAAACCCTTCCTTCAATTTAGTAAAATATGGTTTGAATACTGTCCTTAATTATTTATTATTTTATTAATGGATCATATGTAATGTTTATTTATCATATTGAATCCGTGATATTCATTCTTCTCTTTATCACTTTGATAAAGGAAATATACTCTAAAAATATATATTTCTTCGTGAGAAGTATCATGATAAAATTTTAAGACACGTGATATAAAATAAAAGAGCTGCCAACTTCAGTATTTGTGTTTTATTTATTACCAATATCTTTTATACTCTTTCAAAAGTATTTTAAAAAGCAATGAAGCAAGAATGAGAAGCAGTAACGTGAAGGATAGTGAAAAGAAAAGTTTTGGCGTTTTTTCATACCAAATGTACGTTTACGTCACGTACGCAGTTACTTGTGAGAGAAAAGGGTAAAAATAAAGAATAAAATTAAATGTAACGCTACATTAAACAAATCTACAGCGTGCATTCTTCGAAATTTTTTTTATTTATTTATTTACCTATAAAGAAAATAAAAAGGCATCTTTTTATCCTTGCAACATTTCAACGCTACAAGCCAAAACCTAACGTACAGTTAGGTTGAATATTTACAGTAATTACATACGGTAATATTCTCTCGTAATGGAAATGATTCAAAATAAATCATCCCCGATTGCTGTTACACACTTCTCCGACAGGGCACAGCATATATATATACAGGGTGGGAGAAAAGTCTTTTAGGATTTTACGAGTATACATACAAATAATTTGTTAATAATAAATAAATTCCAGTGCTATCACTGCAGCGTATGCGATACTTTTCAAAGCAACTATACAAGGACAGGGATGACCCAAGTCTAGAACAGGAAGGCCCTAGGCCCTAGGCCCTAGCCCCAGTCACCGCTATGTCAGCAAGGATGGAATTCAGCAATGAAGAAAAAGTGTATTTTGTATTTTGGGCTATTTCTTATAATAACTGTGAAGAAAGTTTACCTACGTTTATTTCAAGAAAAAATTAATAAACCACCACCAAATGTAACCACTCTTCGATACTGGAAGCTCAAACTTTTAGAAACAGGGAGTCTGGTAAAAGATTGTCCAAGAAGCGGAAGGCCAGTAGCGGCGACAGGAGACAACCACAAAGAAAATGTTCTCGCCACTTTTCAAGTCGATCCAACAACTTCAACGAGAAAAGTCACACAGGAATTCGGTATTTCCAAATTTTAAGTAGCAAAAATATTGAAATCACAGGTGTACCACGATTACAAACCCATTTACTATCAGCTCATATACGACGATGATTCTGATAGACGGCTGTAGTTTGCTGAAACAATGAGACAAAAGTTCAACAGTGATCCAGATTTTGTTCAAAAGATTAAATTTTCAGATGAATGTGTCTTCAGTTTAACGAGTGAAGGAAACAAACACAATGTTCACCACTGGGCTAAAAAAAAAACAAATACGAATAGGTAAACCCGTTAAAACGGCCACACAAGTAGTTCGGGCTTTGACATATCGAGAGACACGATGGATGGAAAACGCTATTGCCAGGTAATGGGAGACAAAGTTTTGGTACAGTTTACTAATGGCATTAGCAGGAATTGGCTTTATCAACAAGATGAAGCGCAACCACATTACTCTGCAGCTGCCCGTAAGATTCTGGATACGGACCTTGAAGGAAGATGGCCTGGGCGGTGAGGTTCCATCGAGTGGCCAGCCAGATCACCTGATTTAACCCCATCTGATTTCTGGTTTGGGTTTATTTGCGTGACAAACTCTACACTCCTGGTTTCATCTATCCAAATATGAATGCCACTGGCTGCAGAATAGCTGAACAACTGAAAAGGAGCCCACTCGATATGTTCAGAAGAACAATGAAGAGTTTCACAGAGAGAATCCACAAATGTGTCATAGCGGATGGAGAACTCTTTGAAGATTAAATTACAATTTAACAAAATATTTGTATGAACAAAATTCTTATAGACTTTTTGTTTGATTTGTTTCTTCATTTGAACATTTACCTGTATAATATTAACTAAATAGTTGTATGTATGAAATCCTTAAAGACTTTTCTCCCACCCTGTATATATATATATACAGGGTGGGCCGTAAGTTTCCATACATAGGAAAAATAAAAAAAAATTTATGGACAACCATTTTTATTTATATAATATGCTCTACATGGTTGCCATTGTTTTGAAAACACATTTCAATACGTGTTCCCCACTGTTGATGAACACGCATTAGCACAGTTGACGTTATGCTTGTAATGGCGTTGGTGATACGTTCCTTTAGATGATTTATGTCTCGTATCTTTTCCTGATACACCATGGCCTTCAAGTGCCCCAAAGATAGAAATCAAGGGGGGTGAGATCTGGGGATCTGGGACGCCACTCCACAGGACCACGCCGACCAATCCAAGCATCCGGAAACTGCTGCTGATCCAAATACCGACGCACGTGAAGACCATAATGAGGTGGAGCTCCATCTTGCTGGAAGTAAACTGGGAAGTTACCTTCTCGTTTAGCAGGGATGGGAAAATCTCTTCTTGCAACATGTTAAGATACCTTTCGGCATTAAGATTTCCACTGACAAAAATTGGTCCAATAATTCTGTCACCCCATATCCCGGCCCACACCATCACTTTACCGGCACCTTGCATCTTCGTCGGACTCAGCCAGTTAGGGTTAGCATTACTCCAATAACGTATGTTTTGCCGATTAACCTCTCCATTGACGTAAAAATTTGCTTCATCAGTAAACAAGATCTTACGTCAAACGCATATTCTTAGGGTATCTGAAACATAAAAACAAACGTTTAATTTTTCCTATGTATGGAAACTTACGGCCCACCCTGTATATATATATATATATATATATATATATATATATATGAATGAGTGTGTGTGTGTGTGTGTGTGTGTGTGCATTACAAAAGCGGAGTGAGTAATTCTCAAACTTGTACTTACATACTTGAGATAATCTCCCCCCACCACGCGATAAAAACAGCTGAATATTGAATATTGCACACTATGTAAACTGTACCTTTGTTATATTTAGCTAAACAAAGAAACTAAGTTTTTCCTAAAAGGCTTTTACGAATTTTACTTTGTGTCTCCAAGTAGCTTCTATTAAAATGGAAAGCGTATCCCCTCCCTTTCAAAGGTAACCCCTCCTTTTCAACGATAACCCCCTCCTTTTCAAAGACAACCCCTGTCTCCGTTGTTTAAACTTAATGGGGACAGTTGTGTTAAATTAGGCTTTATATTTTTCATATCAAATGAGAGCGCAGTAAACGTTACAGTTAAGAGTTTCAATGATAGTGTCATTATTTTCCAAATTTTATTTTCCACGTTACATTATGCATTTATATATTACAGTATAAATCCAGCGAAAGTGACTGTTCACGAAAAATATAAAGCTTTCGCAATAACAGTATTAAAAATAGCATACAAAAGGATGATATCATACTTAACTTTGTCTTTAACTTTAAGATTGCATTTATTTTCAAAAATTAGTGATCACAGGAATGTCATAATTTAATGCAAATAGATGACGAAGTATGTACAGTATTTTGGAATTTAATGAAACTTTAAGAAAAAAATTCCGCTCTTCACTGTTCACAGACAGGAAAAGAGGAAAGGAAGAGAATATCATATTGGTTTATTAGCATTTTTATATGCTATACTTTTAGCATGCGATATCGTAAATAATTATCTTTTGTTATAATTGTCTCATAGTTTAACCTTTCCCATAAATTTCTTTGTTACAACAGCGGTAATGGACAGCCTCTGGTAGGGTTGCCAGATTTTGATGACCGGATTAAAGGACACTCAAAACGTTTTCAAGCTGCCACTCCCAGATTCTCAAATTTATATATACAGTATATATATTAGGGTGACAATAAAAATCGAAAGTTGGAGTTTTTTATTGGCCATTTGTTCAATGCTGCTACTACATGAGAAAACAATGTACTGTAAATATTAGGTCATTCAGATAATATTTAAGGGTGTCTCAAGTGAGGTAAATAATTCTCTTTATAACAAAAATTGATTATTCATTACCTAGTAAAAATAAATTAATATTTTTTTAATTAATGTAAATAAACGTTAGTTTTAGTTCATAAGGTTAAGTGCAGGCGTACTCCAATCGTAATAAGTAAATAATATATTTACTAAATATTCCGGGTGTCTTTCATTCAATTGTAGACCACCCATTAATTCTTGCTTTTCCTCAAGCCATACCCCTTTTTCATGTACCAGGCTGATACTTCCTATGATCCTCAACAACCTGCAAGAGATGTTGGCGCTGTTCTTCATTCTTCGTAATCTTTGTATTGAAGGCCTGGATCAAGGCAATTCCCCTCTCTGCCATGTCATTGACGACTTTTAGTCTTTCAACTATAGTCAAACCAGTCTTGAAATCTTCGTCGTCCGGCCAGGTCTCTGGTTCCTTGGACAAGAAACCATCATTAATTTTTAGAAGTTCAAAGAGAAGCTTTGATCCTTTCGAGGAAAAGTCCGAGAGCTGCTTTGTTGAAATGGAAGAAACAGCAGGTATTGGGGCTCGCTTTGGAGGATCTTCAGCAGCTTCTTTTTCGAGGATTGATCAAGCGATATTCTTTTTCATCGTTGCATTGATACCTTTATCAAAGAGTGCGAGACCAATCAAGTACTCGCTGAGGTACCATAAGTGACGACCGAGGACACTAAGGCAGGATGCTGAGATCTTTTCATCGTGGTACTTTGCTAGGTCTTGAAGAAGCTTCAAATCGTTCGGGGAGCAGATGAAGGACTGCTGGCCGTGAACCACGCGCTGACATAATAACTCCAGGGCAAAAAATACAAATCGTTTAAGCCAGACATTTCACGAGTTGTAAGTCTGAACTGAGGGAAAGCAGCAGGATTTTAATGAATAAATTACTTTTGCCATCCAACGTGCTCGGTGAAGTGCTCCAGGTCGCGAAACCTAAAGTTAGGTAAATTACCTCCAAGGTTTGTAATCGACAACTCCAAGAATTCACGGTAATCATCCTCGGCTGATGTTTTGTCAGATATAGATCCAGCAAGCGATCAGTTCTTCTCGATTCTCATTCAGACTCGATGGAAGGTCTGACAGGGTCTTGTACTTACCTTGGCAAATTGTATTCCACGTCTCTTTGAAGCGGGAGAATAGGAGGATATCTGGACCAGATGATGGTCCCATGCATTCCATGTACGCCTTTTCAATGACAAGTTCTAGGATGTGATGGCGACATGCAAGGGAGAGAACTTCTAAGCGTTGTTTTCAGTCAGGCAGTCGTATGCAAAATGAACTTGAAGCACCAAAAGCTGATCATCCAAGATTGATACACATCATATTATTTAACGATTTATTTATGAAAATTTTAATTTAATGAAATAAATTAATCGATTTGCATAATCTATAGTATGAAATAAAGGAAACAATTCTATTAAATTATATAATACACTTGCATTCTCGAAACATTTTTGTTTTTGAAGCGTTGTCGAAACTCGTTCATTCTTGAAATTTCTTCCGCGCGACAGTTTCATTCATGTGACTCGAGGCACCCCTAAATGCTTTCCGAATTCCATGAGATTTCGTCTACGGTGTTTCCTCATAGGGTGGCAGCATTGGACAAATGGCCGGCAAATCTTTTTGAATTTCAAATTTTATCCCTATAAGAAGTTGTCACCCTAATATATATGCGCCTCCGTGGTGTAGTGGTTAGCGTCGCTGACTACGAATCCATCGGCCCCTGGTTCGAGACCAGTTGACGGCAGCCGGCGCGCAGCAAAACCCAGCTGTTCATCCTTCCACACAATAAGAAAGTGGTTGGTAGATAAATGGGTACCCTGGGTGGCCTAGTGGCTAAGATGCTGGGCTGCTGGTGGGGCGTGGTTCGGATTCCACGTTAAACTGTAGGTCTAAGGTGGAGTGAAAACTCGACCTTCGTCCGGATGAACAATTCGGGTGGAAGCAAAACCAAGGTTAACCAACGTATATATATATATATATATATATATATAATTGTTTTTTAATTTGTTAAATTTTATAATTCCGTCAAGATTTAGTTTGTTTAACTTTTATAAATATTTTGTATTCCTTAAAAATATTAAGCTTTAGAGGAATTTTAAGACCCCGTATTGGATAAAGAGGAATATTGTTCTGAAATCTGAAGTTATGCTTATGATGGACTTCGTTGAACGGGAAAGGGGGTGGGGGACAGAAAGGAGGGAGCTGTATTATCAAACGTTGCACGATGCATTCCATTCTTGATTAAAAAGCTGATATATTGAATCTTGCATACATGATACCGGATGCTTTTGTTTATGCAACAAATAAGTAATAAATCACTCGACTATGTAAGAGATTGCTCTGATCCTTCGACGTGAAATATTTTATGAGTTTCAGGTATTGGGAAATGACTGTTTATTATACATTATTTATTGATAATAAAAAAATCTTTGTGGGAGTCGCATCAACAAGGTTTTGTCTCGGGAACTAAAAGCTCTAGTTACGGTTCTGCTATGTAAACTAATATTCTGGAATTGTAAGTACAGTAATGTTATTAGCGACTTTTACCTGAGTTTGAAATACAGTAATATTGCCCAAAACACTAACAAAATAACTATTGAGTATAAAATATTATCAGATATTAACGGAAACAACATTTATTGGGGTTGTAAATGATAGTAGTGTGATGGCATTTGGTCTGAGGAAAGTGGGGCGCTTTGAAATTTGCCCCTGGTGTGGCCCCTAGAGGCCCTCGCCTGCGTTATAGGGGGGGGGGGGTCCTCTTCTTTAAGTTCCTCAACCCCGTTTATGAGGCCTCACCATCTTTTATGAAGGGTATTTGTGGGTTTGCTCCTTGAGGGGCCCCACCTCACCCTTCAGTTCCTCACCGTCTTTCATGAGGGACGTTTTACGTCACATGGTCTTTCATGAGAGATATTTATAGGTTCAAAAAGAAAATAGAAAAAAGGAAAATGAAAACAAAAACAAAAATCAAACAAACAAACAAACATTCCCTGTATTTGAGGCCGGAGATAGGTTACATTAACCTAAGGGTAGGTTGAGTAGGAAAAAAAATTCATGGCACTTTTCACACAGCGTTCAGCCAGCGTTCCGGAAACAGCCGTGTCCGGTTTCGCGGTCCCCGTTAATTTTATCTTAAAACACATCACTTCTAGCTGCATTCAAGTAATTTACAGGTGCAGGGAGCGGCGTTTCTCACACATCAGACCGGCAATTGGAAGGCCCTGGGTTCGTTTCCCAGGCGGTTCGCCTCATTTTTCATTATTTCGTTATCTCTCCTCCTCGTGTGCAGAAACGTTCCTTAATACTTATGTCGTTTCTATTCATTTATATACTGCGCGGTCATTGCAGTTATTTGCATATATATATATATATATATATATATATATATATATAATATTATATATATATATATATGCTAATACCTGCACCATCAATTTTAAATACGTCGTCGACTTCCGCAACGGTTTATTTATATATTTACTGAGGCGTCCTACTATCATGTTTTTATCCACGACAAATATCTAGATTTTGTATCGGAGAGAAATACGCAATAAAGGGGAAAACATAGAGAATGATAAACGACAACACGAGTAAAAAAGTAGTTGTCCTGACCGGAACACACCTCAAAGCTATAAATACTTCGTTTAAGCTAATCTCCGACGGCATCATCATTAGGTTTTCACTTCATCTAAAGTTCATATTTTAAAAACTGTTTACATCATTAATTCATCTATAAACCATTTAATGTTTGTAAAGTTAGTGTATATATATATATATATATATATATATATATGCATATAACTGCAATGACCGCGCAGTATATAAATGAATAGAAACGACATAAGTGTTAAGGAACGTTTCTGCACACGAGGAGGAGAGATAACGAATAATGAAAAATGAGGCGAACCGCCCGGGAATCGAACCCAGGGCCTTCCAATTGCTGGTTGGACGCTCTACCATTATGCTACGGACCTCACTCAATCACAATTCGTTATCTCTCCTCCTCGTGTGCAGAAACGTTCCTTAACACTTATGTCGTTTCTATTCATTTATATACTGCGCGGTCATTGCAGTTATATGCGCATATTCACGATTTGCGAGGGTGCCCTCTCAGGGCATTGGTTTCTGCCCTATGTGGGAGAATTTCGATTTGTGATTGAGTGAGGTCCGTAGCATAATGGTAGAGCGTCCAACCGGCAATTGGAAGGCCCTGGGTTCGATTCCCGGGCGGTTCGCCTCATTTTTCATTATTCGTTATCTCTCCTCCTCGTGTGCAGAACGTTCCTTAACACTTATGTCGTTTCTATTCATTTATATGCGCGGTCATTGCAGTTATATGCGCATATTCACGATTTGCGAGGGTGCCCTCTCAGGGCATTGGTTTCTGCCCTATGTGGGGAATTTCGATTTGTGATTGAGTGAGGTCCGTAGCATAATGGTAGAGCGTCCAACCGGCAATTGGAAGGCCCTGGGTTCGATTCCGGGCGGTTCGCCTCATTTTTCATTATTCGTTTCTCTTCTCCTCGTGTGCAGAAACGTTCCTTAACACTTATGTCGTTTCTATTCATTTATATACTGCGCGGTCGTTGCAGTTATATGCGCATATTCACGATTTGCGAGGGTGCCCTCTCAGGGCATTGGTTTCTGCCCTATGTGGGAGAATTTCGATTTGTGATTGAGTGAGGTCCGTAGCATAATGGTAGAGCGTCCAACCGGCAATTGGAAGGCCCTGGGTTCGATTCCCGGGTGGTTCGCCTCATTTTTCATTATTCGTTATCTCTCCTCCTCGTGTGCAGAAACGTTACTTAACACTTATGTCGTTTCTATTCATATATATATATATAATGAATAAAGATTTTGATGATCTCGATGTCTAAAAACATTTTGACTGTAGAAATGTCGAGAGAACTCAGGATATTGCTATCAAATTAGCGGGTAAGCATCTTAATTCTAATGAAACTAAACGTTTGTCATTCAGGCGTATAGTTAATTTATGGGATGGAATGTAACTAACGTATTTCAAAGTAATTCAATCGCCTCCTTTAAAAGAGACCAGATGCTTACCTTGGCTTAAATCCCCGTTAGGAACATTTTATACCACATAAGAGTATTGTCGAATTTTCGCTTTATCTTGAAAGTGTTCTATTTCCTTCCAATCTCTTTCCTATGCTCTGCTTGAAAACTTTCATTTACCTTTTTAATTTTCTTACATCTTTTATCAGAGCTTCCTAAACAAATATTCTCGTATGAACCATCTTGACTGCTGTTGTTTGTAGAAAAAATGATTCTAAGGCATTTCGTGCATTCAGAAGTACACCTCGTCAGGGAATATATATATATATATATATATATATATAACTTATATATTTATATATATATATATAATATTATATATATAATATATATATTATATATATATATATATATGCTTATAATAAAAGGAAGATGTAACAGATACATACATAATTAAATACGGATAAGCATTACAAGGGAAGTATCTAGTCGAAACAGTATCCAAAGGGCACGGTATCGTAGGTGCTTGGCACCTGGTAACGTTTCTTGTAGGTGTTATGACATATCTTCGTGCCTCAAAGTTCCTTCCCGCCACCCGGCTTCTGTGCAGAGAAGTTATGAGTTCCTACAACCATTTAATGTTTGCAAAGTTAGTGTGTGTACACACACACACACACACACGCACACACACACACCACATATATATATATATATATATATATATATATATACACGAAGTACCCTCACACGTACCCCGTAAGTTTTTGGTCCTGTTGAGAGAAAAAAATCGGCGTAGGTGCTCTCTCCATACTCATCCTTGATCTCGTCAGTCAACTCTCCGAGGAATTCGCCAATAGGAGGCATATATTCATTCGCCTTCTCTCTCCGTGAATATCACGCTATCTGTATCTGCGTACAGAACCCGTCGTCCGAGAGAATGTAACAGCCGCCATAGCTTGATACGAGCGTGAGCTTTTGTGAAGCTTGCTACAGGTATGTGTGACACGTGACATATCCGTAGACAACTTGATTCTGTTGTACCTTATTATGTAAGTTGCCCACATTCACGATCTCCATGACCTCTTTATCGACAGCGTTGGCGTAGTCCCACATTTCGTTATAACTTTGAGCTAGATGGACGTTACCTTTGTCTGTATTCTGTGCAAATTTCCCCCGAAGACTATTTAAACACAACTTTGCACTAAGGCGCTTGCCAGGGTTTTACACAATCAGACACCGATCAAGAGCTGGATACCTTCACGATCACGGTAGCGTTGAATATAGGCAGTTTTTTTTGTCTTCCGTATCAATTCCTCGCGGGTACCCTGATGCTTCTACCTTATCCTTTAAGGTGTTAATGTAAGGGGTGAAGAGGTTGGGGAGTTTCTGAAACTTCCACACCTCATAAAACCTCCACACCTTCAGTATTCTGTAATCGTGATGAATAGCTAAGGCTAGCTTAGGACTTGTATAAACGCCTCTGATCTTCCTCTGGTTGTGTGTGTGGCCAAAATGCCCATTATTCTCCTCTGCGCACTTCAGGCACAGCGGGAAGTTGGGAACATAAGTTTATGATCAATAACAACGGGCAAGATTGGCATCCATAAGTCACGAGGGGAAGCACATCTACGAAAGAAAAGCCAAAGTAGTTCTCGTTCAAATTAGCTGAGAACTCTCCGATGGTAGGCAGGGCTGGACCCACGATTTTTTCAGGAGCCCCTACGGGGTATGGGTTGTTCTTCATCACGTAAGGGTATAATGAGCAGAAATCGTAGTAATGAATCTTCACCCCTTCCGTAGGTGGAAAGTATAATTTGAAGGGGTTTGTACGTCCTCCAAACAAACTATCGCCGCATTTGAGAGGGTCTAGCACCATTGTACGTTTCATAGCCGTAATTTCTTCGCGGTACTGTTCATCGGTCACCATCCGTGCATCATATTCGTATTCCCACAAAACCTTGTGAGTGAACTGGGAGCTTATAAGTTGGTCGCGGCTACGGGTCCATGCGAGACTATCGGCAGGAGATCTGCCGTGGATATCTCCTATGATACCACACTCAGGACGTGGGCATCCATGCCACCAGCATCCGTTAAAGGAGTACACCGTCTTCTCACCAGTGGTGGGGTCCTCGCTTACACCATTCACCCAAAAAACACGCCCAGTGATCTTGATTGCCACTTCCCCCGTGTTGCGCGCATGTTTTATATTTTATGTCTGTTGTTGTATGTGTATGAGCCAGTAAATAGCCTTATACCCATAAATGCGCGGAACGTTTCGGAGAATGACGGCTAGCGTGTCCTTAGGCATGAAGTTATTCTTGAATACGGCAAAACACGATGATGCGATCGTAGTTGCGGTTTGTAGCGGACCACAGTTGAAACGGGATATGTACATCCTTATAAAGGCTTTGAAGCATACTCTAAGTACGCGTACGTCATTCACACAATAGAGTTCACATTTATATGCTATATTGTAAGGATTGGTTTCATTAAACCTGTTGTAGTAGCGGTCAAAGTCTTCACGCTCACTAACACTCATGCTGTCATAGTTAAAGTAATGTTTGGGGGGTGGTATTCCTACATAATTTAAAGTGTCGAGTGAGGAAAGTGTAAGGGAAATACCCTTTTGAAACTTCAGCGTCTACCCCCATCACCTTTGGTAGTCTAGCTAACTTACAGGGTGTAAATAACAGTGTCTTTAAACTGAACATTTCCTCTTATCTACTTCTGTATAAGTTTGTTTCCTCTTTTCAAGGGGTCACCCGTGAATATCTCTGATGATTTGTGTTCAAACAGATCCTTATAAAGGAACTGAGTATTAAATTTTGCTGCGTTATGCGCAAGAATATACCACCCATTTTTTTGAACTCATCGGCTAACTTGACAATATAGTTCACAAAGAGTTTCACGGGGGTGTCGCTTGCAGTCGTCTTAAAAAAATGTTTGTTCGTTTGCCATATTTACGACATTCATCACATTCAATGTTCATGCACTCGTCACAGATAGTCTGACTTACGAGTAGATGGAGAATAACCTCCTTTGACTCTGGGTTTGTGTAAGTCTCTATGTCATAATACACGGTTATACAAGGTTTATTTTTAGGCTTAGCATCTTTCATATATCAAACATGTTTTACACCATCTGCCTTATATTTCTCATGGCATGTAGAGCAGTGAATGCCATCACATTTATAGCCGAACTCGCCGCTACCATTCAGCGTATGAAACATGCCGCACTCGCAAATTCTTATTGTCCTACACGTCCCATTTGATTTATGGAATTCAAAACATTTATTATTGAAAAACATGTGTCTACACACATTACAATCTCGCTTCTCAGCTCCAACTAATCGACTTTCACATCTGGGGCTTTTACACTGACTGCAAACCATTTGACAATCCTTACAATGTTTTAGCAGATCATCCGTAAACTCGAGACAACCTTTACACAAATCGTGATGTCTCCCATATTTACAGCTTTTATCATAGTTTACTTAATATTTCTGATGCGTCTAATAGAAAGATAAGTTGCACCCACCAGCCCTAAAACAAATAAAGGCTTTGTACGTTATCTCACGCAGCTTTTAAATACATACGTTGTTCTACCATCTTGATTCAGACCAAACACAACAATCCTAACTTTCATCTGTTCTTCTACCTTTGTCAGCTCTTCAGGGCCCATATCACAGTTAAAATCAAGTTTGCAATCCCCAGCCAACTCACGCGCAGGCGCCGCAACCATAGGTAGCCATAAATTTTTTCTGAGTACACTGCGCCCTCGATATATGCGAGGGATAGGTTCTGCTAAAACCTCGCATAATACAAATTCGCATATATCGAACTTATAGTTAAATGAAAAAAATAGGGATGCGTTCCACAACAGTTTTTTTTAGCCTCCCGGCACCCCCAACAATAAATATGCCACTTTTTTATACCAAAAATATTCAACAAGATAACAGTAATGCTATATTACATCAATACTGTACAGTATAAATATTAAAGAACAGTGTAAGCCTAATAAGACATACGATACCAACGATGGCAGGTGTGTAGGCTCCAGGAGACGAGTGTTGATTGCTGTGGTGGGTGAGTTACATGGTAGAGGTGGATGGTTGTGGATCATCAGGGTCTTCAGTGACATCAGGTAAGGCAACAGGCGAAGGTAGACTGACAGAACTCTCAGAACTCTCAGCTGCAGGCGAGGCAAGTGGTGTGGAATGCACTGTTGGTTTATGCGAGACTGTTGTTGTTTGGCGGGAACACGTCGGTGCGCTCAGCGGCTCAGCAATATTTCACACTAGGTGGCGCATAAATGCGAATTTTTTCCGCAAATACTGAATTCTTGTAGAAATAGGGTCTTCGCATATGCTGAAGACGCATATATCGAGGGCGCAGTGTATATTTAATACGGTAAATATATGAGCCAAGATTATGGCTATAAAACCGCAACCACGCTTGGAGTTTATATGCCGTCTATAAATAGCCTGAGAATTGAAAGTTGAGTGTATTAGGTATTCCATCATGTTCTTTAACACGGAAGACGCTATCAATTTCAACCGTGAAATTCTCCAAGTTAAACTTTGACCCGCTCTGGGAAGTTTGCTCAAAAAGTGAAAGGCTGTAGTCAACGTCCTCATTTAGCAGGTGCCTGTAAGGTACCACTATCCAGAACAGGCCACTATCCTTGTCATTTGGCTCAAGCCCAAACGTTAGCCTTACCAGGGCTTCCCGATCCTCATTACTCTGAAGGGCATATGCGATGATACATCGAACTACGTTGCGAAGACCTTGTTCGAAACCCTCCGAACATGCAACTCAGGGATCAACCCTGACGTTGTAACGACTTCTAGAAAGTGCAGGGGTTTATACACATTATGCAATAAGGTAAGAGATACACCGTTGGATGAAGGATGACTCGTTCCTTCTGTATGGATTGTGGTCGCATCCGTAGAGGGGGGCTTGGAATGTTGCTGATGATATGTAAGGTTGGGGACTTTCAGGACACTGTTCAGCTGGTTCTTCTGATGATGAGTTTGATGACGATGAATCTGGGTCATCAGAGTTGAGTGTGACGTTGAGCCTTGGTTGTTTAGCTTCCATATCGTACGTAGATGAAATCTGGTATTCATCAGATCTAGATCTTTTAACGCATGTGGTGGTGTAGGGGTCTTGGCTGGGTACTTGAGTAGAAATGTCAATAGCAGAGCCGAAGGGTCCCTGGTTAGTCCTTCGTTCCCACTTCCCGGCACTCGAGCATGATACAGGTAACACATCTCTTAAAAACATGTCATACAATAATAATTAGTCTCTAGAAAAATACAAGTTCACAAGGCTATAAACATGTATTATAAGTGGATCTACAGGGTGTGGTAAACCTACGTTTATGTTTAGAGTTATTAACGACAAAGTTGTGTTGTTTTCTAAATACAGTGTATTGAGCGACCAGAAACGTGCCGGCTATTTAACGAATTTTTTATCAACATTTCAAAAACTCCTTCAAGAGTTTGTAGAACATAAGAACCTATGGCATTAACCGTAGGCCTTAAGCGTACCACCGGTGCTGATGAAGTATTTACGGATAAAGACAATGAACCCATGATAGGCGGAAAGTATTACATTAGTACGAACATGTGTTTTAAATTACTAGCTATCTGTTACGATGAAGTGTAAAGGTCTAATCCAAATTAAACTGTTGAATGTTAGACAGGGTAATAAAGGAGATTGTTACATGCACATTATTGGCAGGGGCGCCTCAGGAGGGGTTGGTAGGGGAGCTTCTACACCCGCAATGTATTTTGTCGCACCTTCCTCTGGTCGCCCTTCTCAAGTCACAAGTTCACATAAATAAAAAAAAAAAAGAATTGTTTCATCCAACTGGCCACTTCCTAATTTTTATAAGCACATCACTAATACACGCAGTGTATACTCCCATACGAAGATATATTAACTTACCTCACCCCACCCCTACCCTACTAGTAAACTTCAAAGAAGAGGCAGCATTGGTACTCCCTCAAGTTTCTCAATTCTAGTCAGTGTAATCTGGGTTCAGTGTGCTGTGATTCTGAGAAAGTCTATTCATGGCTTGTAGCCAGTGTCGTCGTAGTATCGGAGCCTAGGAGAGTTCCGCCCCCCATTTTTTTTTCAAGAAAAATAAAGGTTTAAGTCAGCAATATACTTCAGGCCCCCCAAAATCAGACCCAACTAAATTTTTTCGGGCACTCACCCACAGATTTCGGGTAAAAGTCCAGTTAGGAGTTGTACAATAATTTTGCCCCTCAATGTGCCTGGTTTTTACCACTCTTCAAGTGTTTGGTTTGTCCTTTTAATGTGCCAGCTACCTGGGTGCCATTGATTATTGATATCGTTCATGACTTATTGAGGTAGTGGAATAAGCCGAACATACAGTATGGTGAGAGATTAATTCGAAGTTTTGTGAAATAAGCACCCTAAGTTACTGTTTGAAAAACAGTGCAGAAAAACTTCTGTACCAAATATTACACAGCTGAGCCAAACGCATCTGCCCTAAAATCAGAAAGATGAATGGCGATGTGGAGACCGTAATCAACAGTATAGAGGTGTATAGGGCATGCTGCTCAACTTAAAAGGTTACTGATAAATTAAAGGGCTGAGTGAATGATGAGACAAATTCTCTGAGAAATATCACTATTACTAGTATTGCGTATATGTCCATTTGTTATAGTCTGGATAAAAAGGAGATCAAGGTTGAGGACGGAGATAGAAGGAGAGAAGCGAGAGAGACTAGGTTGGAAATTAGGAACATGTGTCTGTCTCTATCTAAAATGTCTGCTATGTGAAGCGCATTAGCAAAGATTTTCGCCGAAATAGCGAAAGGTGAATGTTCCAAGGACAGGTAGATATGTAAGAAGAACTATTACTTCGCTATGATAGAAGATTGTGTGAAGAGGGATGTTTATGTTTAAGAATACTCCTATTAAGGATAGATTAAAAAACTTTCAAAATCGTCTTTGGGAGAGGCTTTGATTTCTCACATAGCTAAGTCACAGTCAGGTGGAGTTGGCGTAACAGCACCGTTATTGCCCCAGGATTGTACTGACGGTGAAGTTTGAGCATGGAGTTTGATCTTTACCGGGACCAAATTGAATGGTTAATGATAATTTTTCTGAACGATAAAAAGGGAGGGAAAGAGTTGTTGGATAGCTGAATGAAAGGGCAGAAAGAATACTAACTTTTTGTAGAAATGGGCCTATGTATAATGGGATGATAAAAACGACTGTATATACAGCAGTCAACCTTTTATGGCTAAATACATTAATGTATTGTGCGTATGCTGGAACCTCCTGCGGAGTGATGCAT
Organism: Bathynomus jamesi; assembly: GCA_023014485.1. NCBI lineage: Eukaryota > Metazoa > Arthropoda > Malacostraca > Isopoda > Cirolanidae > Bathynomus > Bathynomus jamesi. The sequence continues at coordinate 380,805 of JAJOZX010003035.1, forward strand.
TCCATCAATGATTCTTTCCATCACTGTTTGATGTGCACACCGATAACTTAACTTATTCAACTTATGATTCATGAGTCGAATGTCGTATAGAAGATGTGAATATGGGTATGTTAGTCTAGGGCCCTAATATCGGTTAACAGTTAATTCTATTAAAGACTTACTGCGTCTTTTAAAAGCTGACGAATAACGCTTCCAGAACCGTATTATTCTTTCAGGGTTACAAAGCTAAGAACATGGATCTCTGTACGGGGAACTCTAATCATTCTTTCAGTATCAATCTCAAAACGAGAAGTCAAACATTAGAGGATGTACAAGAAATTAAACATCTAGGATTGAGCCAGCAACAGTTCTTTGTAATGAGTCGTATATAAGAAGTTCGTGTGGAGCTAAAGCTACTCTCTTTCACAAGTGCGCAAATATATTTATGGACATCGGTACTGGGTGAGTATATAAAAATGTACTTTTGGAATCCTACATGAGATGATCGATCTCGCAACTATTTATAATCACAACATGCAATTATATATATACACGGTGAACCAAAAGTAGGTGGACAGTAGGTTGAATACGGTTTGTGTTATATTATATTATAACTATGGTGTTCATTATAACTATGGTGTTTGTGTTATATTATATTAAATATTATAACTAAAATTTATTTAAATTTTATTTTGTATTATAGTGTACAAAAAATTAAATATGTATTCTCAAAATAAACGTTATCATTTACTGTCCACCTACATTTGGTTCACCCTATATATATATATATATATATATATATACACTGTGCATCACTGAAATAAGGCTTACTTATATTTCCCCGACGTTGGACCACCAATAACTTGGGATAGGAACTGACTGAGGCTGTGAACATGTCAAGTGAATTTTGAGCGACATCTATATTTCGGATGTCTGAGGTGTCTCAACGCTTCCTAGAAATATTGGATAAAGAAACATTATAGTACTGTGATATGAAAAACAATATCGTGTAATATATTAAAATGTTTATATTATCACAGAATATTTTTTTGTTCGTTATATTTAGCTATTTTTAGCTTTCCAGCACTAATGATGAGAATTAAAATTTCTCAGACGTTTGCCAATAATATTGCAACAGGTGTCACCACACCGACCTCTTATTTCTTGTTATATATATATATATATATGCGCCTTGATGGTGTAGTGGTTAGCGGTGCTGACTACGAATCCATCGGCCCCGGGATCGAAAACCCGCAGGCGGCGCGCAGCAAAACCCAGCTGTTCATCCTTCCACAAATAAAGAAAGTGGTTGGTAGATAAATGGGTACCCTGGATAGCCTAGTGGTTAAAACGCTAGGATACTGGTAGGGCGTGGTTCGGATTCCACGTTAAACTCTAGGTCTAAGGTGGAGTGAAAAGCTTGACCTTCGTCAGAATGAGCAATTCGGGCGGAAGCAAACCAAAGGTTTACCAAAGGTATACACACACACACACACACACACACACACACACACACACATATATATATATATATATATATATATATCACGAAAATTACTTAAGCCGTGATAAAAATATCATAATGTGGAGACAAAGTATGTGTGATTGGGTCCATATAGACCAGGGGTGGACAACCCTTGGCACGCGTGCCAAACATGGCACGCCAACGACTTTTTTCCGGCACGCGATTCCCCGGGCTCACCTTAAAAAAAATTAA
>JAJOZX010003035.1:387500-490000 GCA_023014485.1 Bathynomus jamesi
AGCAACTAAAAACTTTGACGTTGCATGGTACAGTAGTAATACGTAATAATCAAATTATGAGCCTAAATATAGACCGAGATTTTGTACATAACTGAGCCATACAACAATTTTCATGATGATGAACTTGATATGTGTTAAATAAAATAGAATTATCGCGAATGACAGTGTTTTGACGTAGCATGGTGCTGTAGTAATAGGTGCTAATTAAACTAATGACTTAAACATAAGCCGAGATTAAATACATAAATATCCCCCTCAGTAAGTTCATTACAGTGAATTTGAAATGTTTTAATAAAATAGAATCATTACAAATGACAGTGTATATATGTATATATCCTTGATTAACCTTCGATTAGCTACCGTCCGAATTGTTAATTCTGACGAGGGTCAAGCTTGTCACTCAACCTTATATCTATAGTTTAACGTGGAATCCTAATCACACCCACAGGCATCTCGCTGTGTCAACCACTAGCCTACCCAGGGTACCCATTTATCTACCAACCAATTTTATTGTGTGGATGGGTGAACAGTTTGTCGCGTGCCGCCTGTCGTCGTCGATCGAACACAGCGATTTGTAGTCAGCGATGCTAACCAATGACCTACCGAATCGCATATACCTTTCACCCTTTCAAACGTTCCGTGCGATGACTCCTCATTTCACAAAGGTCAAGCTTGTCGTCCCTCCTCTCGAGTTGGCCTGGTGAAGTAGTGAGTTGGTTTCTTGTACTCTCCACCTCACAGAGCCAGGTATGCCCGGCTCATCGGAGATTGTTCTGAGCCAGGCGTCTAATCTTCTTTTGAAGATGTCCACCGCAACGCCACTCGTGTTCCTTAGGTCTTTGGGCAGCTGATTAAACAGTCTTGGAACTCTCACAACAAAACTATTTTCTTTCAGGGTTAAGAATGTCCCCTGTCTAGCCTTTAATTTGGGAACACGACACAGCCTACACAGTCTTCCTTTTCTATTTTCCACTGTTGTTTGGGGAGTTATACGGTTCAGAGTAAGATTAGGGACTAGTTTCTCCAGTATTGTCCAAGTGTAAATAATGGTGTATCTCTCTCTTCTCCTTTCCAGTGAATATAGGCTTAATTCGCGTAACCTTTCCCACTAATTTAGTTCTTTGCACCCATTGATCTTGGCTGTGAAGCTTCTCTGAATCCATGCAAAAAAACTTCACTTTTTTATGCGTGAAGGTCAAAATATGAAAATAAAAACTCACTCTAATAGACAGAGTTTATTTCCACGACAGTTTCGACGCCCACTGGCATCCTCCTCGGGTGGATACAGAAACACGAATGAACCAAAACAAGAAGGAAAAGCAGTCCAGGGACCGACCGTGGAAATAAACTCTGTCTATTAGAGTGGGTTTTTATTTTCATAATTCTCTGAATCCCTTCTAGCTGTCTAATATCTTCTTTTTTTATATGGGCATGCTAGGACCGAACAGTATTCCAATTTGGATATTATCAGTGTTTTCAGTAGAGAAATCATTATATTCCTATCTCTTCGTTTAAAGGTTCTCAGTATCTGCCCAGTTATTCTCTTTGCTCTGTTTACTGCTATCTTATTTTGTGTTTCAAATTTCGCATCATCAGTAATTACAACTCCTAAATCTTTTGCTTTAGAATTTCTCTGAATTTCCTGTCCATTTGGGGTATAGTATTCCATGGATTTTAGGTCCTTCCTTTTTCCGTACCGGAACAGTTAAAGTTTCTCAGTGTTAAACTTCATATTATTGTCTTCCGTCCACTTGTAGATTCTGTTCATGTCTGTTTGTAGAGATCCTATATCTTCTGGGTTTCTTATTTTTCTACTGATCTTTGTGTCATCGGCAAAAAATGTTGGTGTGCTGTCTCTGGTAACGTCTTCATTTATGTCAGTTAGCATGATTATGAAGAGTAGTGGAGCTAATACTGTTCCTTGTGGTACTGAGCTGAGGACCTCTGATTCTGATGAAGATATTCCTTGTACTGTAACAACTTGCCGCCGCTCACTAAGGAAATTATATATCCATTTCCCTACTTTTCCTGTTATTCCCATACATTTCAGTTTATGTATTATGATTCCATGGTCACACTTGTCGAACGCTTTGGCAAAGTCTGTGTATATTACATTATACTTTTCATTACTTTCAAATACATCAATAATGTTGTAGTGTTCCATTAGTTGTGATAGGTATGATCTGCCTGACCGAAATCCATGTTGATTAGAATTTAATTTTTTCTGAGTTTCCAAAAAGTCATAGAGAGCGAGAGAGAGAAACCATGATACAATGAATTGCGACTCACCACAAGAACCTAAAGAAAAAAATGTATCCGAATTGAGGAAGTGAAACCCAAAAGTTATAAAAGAATGAAATATATAAAAAAAATAAAAATAAAACAAAGAAGTAATTTCCAAAGTTATTCAAATAAACTCACTTAAAATTTAAGTTTTTTAATATATATATATATATTGTTATAATGTTTCAGACCAACAAAGACCCTAGGATCCACTCATGGCTGGTCTACCTAACTGTGTTCGTAATCGTGTATTGTGTATGTCCTCCGTGGTGGCGGAGGGGACCTACAATTTTACGTGGGTTCCGAACCACAAGAACATAAGAAATTTATGTAAAAACTGCCGGTAAATTGGCAACGACCAATTTTTACGAAACTAAATAATTATCAATTTAAAACTAATTAATTATCGATTTAAAATTAAAGATAGAATCTCTGATCCAGAGGATCAAGTCATAATAGACTACTATCCACAAATATGTTACACTCTATATCTATTTATAAAGGACATGCAAATATATCGGATCCAAAGAATCCAGTCAATTTCATTACGGTATCCATCAAGTCACGGTCCATATCGACAGCGGACCAAGTCAAAATTTACAATCATATACATTACAATATATACACTTACGAGAAAAAGAGTAGGTGTGGCTGTAAAGACTGTACAGTAATGTAGAAATGTGTGTGCACCCATTTTGGGTCTCCCATTTAAAGGTGTTTGTAGGGCAAGTGAAGATCATGAGTTTTTCAATACCTCACAGTACTATGGGGGGCACCGCTCGGCAGAGGAATCTCTTTAAATGGGGTGTGTAAGGACAGAGAGTATCCCCTAACCCAAGACGCTGCCTCCCTATATCCCACAACACTTGTGTTGAGCTGTGGGATCTATCCCCAGAAAGCCTTAATTTTACTACCTTAAACTATACCCTTTCTATCAACATATGCGTTTAATCGATTTTTAAACATGTTTATAGACGTGCTACTAATTATTTCTACCGGCAAACTATTCCAGCTATTTACTATTCTATGCATAAAAAAGTTTTTCGCAACTGCTGTCTCGAACCTTCTACTTGTCAACTTACACCCGTTATTTCTAGTCCTATTATATTGAGATATTTCGAAAAAGCTATCTCTATCTACGTTATCGAACCCATTCATAATTTTGAAAACCTGGATTAGATCACCCCTTAACCTCCTGGTCTCGAGTGTTGTCAATTTTAACTCCTTAAGCCTATCCTCGTACGACTTTGACCTAAGCGACGGAATCATCTTAGTTGCTCGTCTTTGAACTCTTTCGATTTTGTCTATATCTTTGCGCATATACGGATTCCAAAATTGGACCGCGTACTCCAAATGGGGTCTAACTAATGATTTATAAAGTGGAACTATAATATCGCGCGATTTGTACTCAAAATTTCGAGCTATAAAACCTAACACTTTGTTCGCCTTATTGACCGCTGCTGTACTTTGTTTCGCTACTTTTAAATCACCAGTGACTATAACTCCTAAATCTTTTTCCTGCTCTACGCTTGTTAAATCTTTCCCTGACATACTATACGCAAATTTACCGTTACGCGAACCTATATGCAAAATTTTGCACTTATCAACGTTAAATCTCATTTGCCATGTGACTGACCAATCAACGATTTTATTCAGATCTTCCTGAATTTTACCTCTATCTTCGTCATTAATCGCCCTACCACCCAGCTTCGTGTCATCCGCAAACTTTGAAACTGTACTGACTAGGCCGACATCTAAATCGTTAATATATATAAGAAAAAGCAAGGGGCCCAATACAGAACCCTGAGGAACGCCACTCGCTACATTAGCCCAGCACGACTCCGCTCCATCAACGACCACCCTCTGTTTCCTGCCTCGCAACCACTCTTCTAGCCAATTTATTACTACACCCCTGATTCCATGAGCCTTAGTTTTTTCAATGAGTCTTTTGTGCGGCACGGTGTCAAACGCTTTTTGAAAATCTAAATACACTACATCAACCGCCCGATGTCTATCGTAATCGTCAACCACGCTTTGGAAAAATTCTAAAAGATTAGTTAAGCAAGATTTGTTTCGCCTAAATCCGTGCTGCGTATTTCTAACAAGTTTATGGTATTCTAAGTGTTCGACTATACGATCCCTAATTATTGATTCCAAAAGCTTACCTACAACAGACGTTAAACTGATTGGCCTATAATTTCCCGCCGCACCTTTATCGCCTTTCTTAAAGATAGGTGTTACGTTTGCTAACTTGAAATTATCTGGTACGCACCCCTCAGAAATAGACGCATTAAAAATCTTTGTTAGCGGCACAACAATGCTATCTTTTAATTCTTTTAGTTGTATGGGATATATGGAATCCGGACCCGGTGATTTACGCGTTTTCATTTTATCAATATAGCGCATTACTTCCCCTTCACTAACGACAATATTATCCAAAATATTACCATTATCAAAAGGTATTATGTCTATGACCGTAGGGATATTCGTTACATCTTCTATAGTAAAAACTGACGTAAAAAATTCGTTTAGCAAGGTAGCCATTTCCTTGTTTTCAGAGACTAGATCTCCATTTACATTTTTTAATGGACCTAAGACACTTTTTACTGGATTTCTATTATTGACGTATTGAAAGAATCGCTTGGGGTTTTCTTTACCGTCACGAGCTATGGAGATTTCAAATTCGCGTTTTGACTTTTTTATTACACTTTTAGCTTCACGCCTTAGAGATATGTAGTTGTTTCGTAACAACAGATTATCTTTATCGCACTTATATAGCCTATAAGCCCTATCTCTACTCTTTATAATGTCTCCTACTCTACAAGTAAACCACAAGGGCTTGTTGTTTACTTTCGCACGCTTAATTTTGTACGGTACACATTCCTCATTTATAGTCCTAAATACCGTTACGAACGATTCCCACATTAGTTTTGCGTTGGAGTTCCCCATTACGTTTTCCCAATTGACGTGTGAAAATTTATTTCGAAATTTACTAAAGTCTGCGTGCTGGAAGTTAGGAATTTTAGTCGAGTTAGTTGGTTTCGAGTGACTTACTGAGAGGACAAACTCTACCATATTGTGATCGCTATTGCTCAAGGTTCTATTACTTGAAGCTCAGTAATTAGCCTATCATCCGTAGTTATTACTAAATCTAAAATACTGTCAAACCTCGTAGGTTCCCCAACCTTTTGAATAAGAAAGCTATCCTCGAGAAAATTAACTAAACGATTACCTTCTGCGTCTCCCTGCATTGTATCGTAATTCACGTTGGCGCTATTAAAGTCACCCATAACTAAAGCCTGCTCACTACCGATTATTCTCTTTAGTTCACGATATAACGCTTCGTCCGTATCAGCTGTTTGATTTGGGGGCCTATATATAACCGCAACAAGAAGTTTGAAATCGTTCAATTTAAGTTCTGCTATAGTCGAATCTATCGGTTCTGGAATTGAGTGCTTTACTTCTATAACGTTCGCAATATTATCTTTGATATACAACATAACACCGCCTCCTCGCCTACCTATTCTGTTTTTAACAAAAAGTCTATAACCTTTAATTTGATACTCCCCTACAAAGTCACGTGTTTCAGTGCTAAGCCACGATTCATTTATCGCAATTAAATCATAGTCTTTACAAGCAATTAAAGAAAAAAATTCGTTTATTTTATTTCGTAGGCTACGAGCATTTAAGGATAGAACCTTCAAATTGTTTGTAATTGCGACACCTTCGCGAGCGCGGGGGAAATTTGTGGAATTTACGCTGGGACCGTTCGGGTTACGGCAGCCTGAAAAGAAGAGACAGTATTATGAAATAGTCTTCCTAAACGCGCAGCTCCAACTTCATTAAGATGAAGTCCATCTTCGAGGAACAAGTCTCTCCTGCCGTAGAAACTGTTCCAAAAATTTGCAAAATGCACTCCTTCCTGTTGGCAAAGAGACTTTAGGTTATTGTTAATATAGGTCGCCTTGCTGTAGAAATCGCTTCGTTGGATAATTCGAGGAAGTATACCTGTTAAAACAATCTTATTAGTTTTCTCCTTTAATCGCTCTAATAAGTCCCTGTACCTAGCCAGCAGTTCTTCCGATCTAGAATTTAAAACGTTATTAGTACCGACATGAATAACATACGTTGTGTCCTCGGAGGTACTGTCTGTAAAATGGTCAACATTATTAGTTATATCCTCCACCCTTGCACCAGGGTAGCAGTAACGGCGCCTACGACGAGGGTTTCTCCCACAGAATTCCTCGAGCTGCCCTCGAACAATGGAATCACCAACGAGTCGTATTTCCGGTTCATCAGTATCTTCGAACCCTAAAACAGAAAACTTATTGCTTGTTATTACTGGTAGACAAGGCTTTGCTTTTCTCAATGGGGCTCCATTTCGCACTCGAACGAAGGGTTGGGAACTAGGGGAAGAGAGGGGGCTATTAGTACTATTTATATTACTAATAGAAACTGAGGCAGGAGGGGTCGTAACTGGAGTCTCAAGGGATTCTAATTTTGCCGTCAGGAGCATCACGCTTTCTTCAAGTCTCACCCTGGCCTGCCTCTCACTGTCTAATTCGTTCCTCAGCACTTCCATGCTTGAGCACCACCTGCAAATTAACTGATCATTATTATTAGCCATTGTAAACGCGTAAGCAGCAAATTTCCCTTCACAGCGACTGCAAGTACTTGACGGGGGTGCCATGCTTTTAATTAGTTAAACAACAAAAAACAAAATCAAAAAGAAAAAACAAAAAACGAGCGTTTGGAAATTAATAAATTACAACGTAGGTCCACCGCGTTCTTGAAACGCAGAAACAGGATCTTGTAACACAAATTTATTACTAAATTAATATAGAATTAAGCTACCGACGAAAGAAATGTTAAAGAAAAAGTATTAAATGGAACTTATCTGGTCGCTGACATAATCCTTTTTTTCCCACGGTAGGTGACCCTTTTCGAGGTCAGGTAGTGTGTGAAGGAACTCTGAACCTTAAAAAACCACGTTTCTGATATATATATATATATATATATATATATATATATATATATATATATTTCAACTGTATGTATATATAGATGCGGCATGCGGGAGGTGCCCCTCTCGGGGCATTGGTTTCTGCGCGTATGTAGGAGAATTACGACTTCTGATCGAGTGAGGACCATGGTGTAGTGGTTATCATATCTGACCGGCAATCGGAAGATCCCGGGTTCGATTCCCGGGTGGTTACCTCATTTTTTCATTTGTTCGTTCTCCCTCCACATCTTGCGCGGGATGTTCTCCTATACAAGCGTCGTTCTTTACGTTAAGATATATATATATATATATATATTTTTTTTTTTTTTACAGTGATTTTTTGAAGTGAATTTCTCAAAACTTATTTTGGAAATCTTCTCGAATGAAAACTTTTTAAAGAAAGTTTTTGAATTCCAAATTTCTACTACATAACATGTCCTCTATAGAATTTAATAACCATAAAATATTTTTTTTTTAAATAATAATAATCGGATAAATAAAATTTGAACTTCAAAAGTTTTTTTGAAAAGCATTTTTTGGGTTTTGAAAAAATTGATGATTCTGAATTTTAAATTTTGAATTTTTTTTTAAATGTTTTTTTTTTTAATTTTTGGATCTTAAATAGTGTATTATTTGTAAATTTAAAATTTTATAATTTTATTAATTAAATTTGTGTTATCAAAGATATAGATTTTCTGTCTAACTATTCTTTCAAATATTTTAGTGAGATGAAATGTAAGTGACACTGGCCTATAGTTTTTAGCCTCGGATCGATCTCCTCCTTTATATATTGGGACTATGTTCGCGCTCTTCAGGATGCTCTGTATTTCTCCCGTGTCTAGCGATCGTCTCCACATCCAATATCGGGGCTCAGCAATTGCATTCTTGCCGTTTTTGATCAGTGTGGCATTTTATTCGTCCGGTCCTGCCGCTGAGTGTGCTTTTAGTTTCCCTATAGCTTGTGTAATATCATCTGTCGTAAAGTCGAAGTCCGTTATACTTTCCCCTTGTAGTTCTTCTTCAAAGAACGCGTTTCTATCGCATATGAGTTTGTCAGTTTTTGTGATACTGAAAAATGATTCGTACTGAGCTCTTAATATTTCAGATACTTCTGTTAGATCATCAGATAAAGCACTGTTTTCGTTTTTCAAAGGTCCGATAGTCGTGTGATTTTTCGATTTCCTTTTTGCAAAATTATAGAAGTACTTTGAGTTAACCTTTATCGCTTCTATAGCGTCGTCGTCTTCTTTTTCTGTATGCTTCTCAATTAGTTTCTGTATGACGCAATCGATACGCTGCAGTTTCATTCAATATTTTTCTGACGTTATCTTTACAGTTACTTAATTGTGCAGTCACTCTTTTTCTCTTTTGGAACAATGACCTCTTTTGTATCTCGATCCTGCTTCTCTTTCCTCTTTGTTGTATTTTTGGGACATGTCTTTCCACAATTTCCAGCGTCTTCTCTAAGGTCATTCGCGTCTCTTCCGTTGTCTTGACCTTGAAGATAGTTTTTCAATCTATTACTTCCATGCTAAATGCAACACCTTCCCAGTTTATAGCTTTGGAGTGAAAATTTAAAAATTCGAATTTGCTTCTTTCTGTTGTTCGTGTTCTTTCCTTTCCTGTTGCTTTTATATTGTTTGTTATTTCAATAATGTTGTGATCCGATATTATAGTTGGGGATATTTCTACGCTATCAATTCGGTTGCTGTTGTTTGTGAATACCATACCAAATCTATGCAGTTGTTTTTCTTGTGTTAACATAAGTTCATCAGGTAAAGCTAGTAGTATTTTTACCTGCTCTTGGTCTTCCCGTGTGCCCCCCTTGTCCTGCTGCATACATATATTTTTTCCTATCGTTTTATATTTCATGAATGGAAAATTAAAATCACCACAGAGAAAAATATTTAGGGTTGGAGAATATAAATCTTTTACCCATTTTATTACCTCTGTAATGGAATCTGAGAATTTTGAGGCTTGCGTGTTGGGGGTCTGTACATTATAATTAGTACCATATTTAATTTTTCAAATTTTGCTGCTACACATTCTACGTAGCTGTTTGAGGTACTTATAGTAATTTCTGCTATATGTCTTTCGCGTGTGTAAATAGCACATCCTCCCTTACGTCTCACTGTTCTGTCGGCTCGGAGTATGTTATATTTGTCAATTTGTATTTCCTTTTTGTCAGTACAGAACTCACAGTTTTCACAGTTCGCCTGGCAGTCCTTTAGATGGGTTTCCGTGAGGCATGCAAAGTCTGCTCCGGTTTCTAGTCCTTTCAAGTATAAAACTTCATCTGGGGAATGGTTTGATTTAAGGCCCTGAATGTTGGCTAGAATTATTTTTATTTTTTCCCTATCACTTTTACATACTTGTGTTTCCGATTCATTTTCCAATGGTGGTGCCGGTTTCATTGCCTTGTGATCCTCCGAGAATTTTACTGTCTTTATCTGTTTCAATACCCGTTGTCCCGATATCGCATGTAATGTCTTTCTGTATGCCATCTGTCCGGCTCTCAGATCCCTGTATTTTTCAGTTGGCTTTGCATTTGCTGGATGGTATTCAATAGTTGAATTGTGTGAGTTACATCTAAATAATTGGTAGCCCTCTTTGATGCTTGTTTCGTCTGCTCACCTGTCGAGTTCCTTTGAGGGTGGTAGTAACGGCATTTTTTGTCCGTATTTTCACCTCCCATATCTTGCATAGGTGTTGCAGAGAGTAAGATGGTGGAACTTGCACTTTTTTCAAATGTTCAATATCCTCTTGCGTAATGAGTGTTACATAACTTGGGATGTACATAGATGCATTGCCCATCCCGATATCTGCAGTAACCTTTTGTGTAGTATTTACGAACAGTATTTTCTACACTTCTATTTCTTGTTATCTGATTATTTTCTGTTTTTAATTTTGATATTATCATCATTTTTCTTCGGCTGTTTATTTCCTACGTTTTTAGTTTTTATCTTTTTATCACTTTGCTCGTTGGCCAGTTTTACTACATTGCAACTTTTACTTATCTCTTTTCTTTCTTTTATATAAAGTCTTCATTCCATATTATATTGTTATTCGTTATTTGCTCTTCTCTCTCATCCACCCGCATTTTCATTGGGACATTTCGGGACTCTTGTTTCCCCATTATTCCCTCCTTTTCTGTATCACTCGAATTCGCTTTCTCCATTTCTTTAAATACTGCAAAGGAGTTTACAGTTTGTGTACATGCGTCACACAGAAATTTGACTCCCGTGATCTGTTTCGCGTTCGAGACGAGGGATATTTTCCTATCATTCCAATTCATGCAGATAAAGTCGTGCAGTTTTTGACAGAAATCACATCTGATTGCTGCATTTTCAGTTGTTTCCAGATTACACAAATTGCAGATTAAGTGAGAATTTGGACACATGGTCATGCTATTCATTAATTATTATCGTAAAAAGAAATACACACACAATTTTTTTCTTTGTTTTTCTTTTCATTCCTTTCGATGGCCATGGGGGTTTATGACTTTTGCGTCTTATGACCTTTTTCCTGCTTTGTTTCAAACTTTTCTCGAATACCAACCGTATTACAGTCTAAATATATACGTTAAACTGGTGATAATTTATGTAAACTGTATTGCACTTTCTTAATTTTAATGAATTTCACTTTATAACTTATATGCACGGATTCATTAATACTTTATTTCGGGTGTAAACAGAATAAACCGCCGAGTATTTTATTCCCTTCTTATTTGGACGTTAATACAGAGAGAGACGCAACACATCCATTCCCCACGAGCTGCTAAAAATGTGGATTGGTAAGCTATTGAAAAGAAATTATATTAATCAACGATGCTACTCCTCATTGCCTACAAGTAATGTTTGAAATTTATAGAATGAACATAAACAAACATATTTAATTTATACCCCCCCCCCAACTAAACCAAATACTGTTTCCTGTATTGCAAATGTGTGTAGAAAATGATTTTTGCGACACTTAGGGTAACGCTGCTAAATTGACTCTGATGGTTCTATCATTATTAATCAAATATTAATCTTACATATTTCTACCATTTTAAAATAAACATATGTTTATAGATATTATAGTCTTCATTTTGATTCGGTGGGAAATATTATATTTCGTGTTTAATGGTCTACACATTTCCGCATTATAAAACTGCTTCTGTTTTAAAATTCTTCGTATAACTGGAACCGTGTTACAACCGTTTATTTGAAAACTGTTAATTTAGCTACTTGACAAAAAAATAAATTATTGTTTGCTAAATTTTCGATTAAAAATATTTATTTAAAAATATATTCTTTATTATTACAGTACTTTGAAATGAATTTTTTACCTTTGATGCACACTAGCTCTGAATATATAGTAATAATAATAATAATAATAATAATAATAATAATAGAAAGTCGATATCAGCCTATGTCTTTATAAAGGATTTACATTTAATTTCCAAAATTCTGAATAGTTTTTTTATTTTCAGTACTGAGTTTCTTAATAATAATTCTAGATAAGAATTTGCAGTATGCTAAGAATACTGTCTTCATTTTCGCTTCTGCTGACGCGTTTCGTTCATATACTTTGAACATCTTCAGTCAGAGCTTTATACATAATTTTAAAGTAAAATGGGTTATATATATATTTCTTGATTGTAAGTTTGATACAATTTCAAATTAATTTAAGACTATTCGAAAGTTCATTAAATTTTATATTAATTTTCGGTTTTTTCATTTTAATGCAAAAGGCTTCGGTAATTTTTAGTTTTTGTACGTTATGTGATGAGTATAAGATTTGAAAGTTTTGTGAGATATTTTTTAAATTTAAAATTTTTTATGGTCTACTCTGTAATGTTCGTTAATTTTACTTAACGAACATTACAGAGTAGATCATAAAAAATATTAAATTTAAAAAATATCTCAAATTTTCAAATCTTATACTCATCACATAACGTACAAAAACTAAAAATTACCGAAGCCTTTTGCATTAAAATGAAAAAACCGAAAATTAATATAAAATTTAATGAACTTTCGAATAGTCTTAAATTAATTTGAAATTGTATCAAACTTATAATCAAGAAATATATAGGGTGGGGCACGGGAATCAAGTGTTTTTTGAATAGCTAGTAATCGGCCATTAGGAATGGGAGGGGCGTGCGGTAGGTAGCATTCCATTCCTGGGTTCATAGCATTTAACTTTAACTAACACTCACCTTTATCTTTCAGGTGCCATCATGGAGCAGTGGACGTTAGAACACCGCATGTTCGCGTATGATCATTTTGTTAGGAGTGGCGAGTCAGTGACAGCAGTTCAGCGTGCGTTTCGCCGCAGATTCAACATTCATCGAAATGACTCTGTTCCCGCTCGTGACACAATCTTACGTTGGGTTAACAATCTTCGAACAGGAGGCTCAATAATGAAAACAAAACCGAAGGGGCCGCAACGCACTGTGCGTACTCCAGAGAACGTTGAAAGGGTCAGACAAGCGATGTTGCAAAGTCCAGGCCGCTCTGCTCGGAGACATTCAGCTGCACTCGGAATCAGCAATCGTACTGTTAGACGGATTTTGCATGAAGAATTACATTTTCACCCATACAAGTTAGCGATGGTGCAGGAATTGAATGTAAACGATTGCCCCCAACGACTGAATTTTGCACAGGAAATGCTTGCACTTTATGAGCAGAATGAAAACATGATGGTGGTAATGAGTGATGAAGCCCATTTCCACCTTAATGGGGCCGTCAACAATCAAAACTGTCGGTATTGGGCTGCTGAAAATCCGCGACAACTCCATGAAAAACCGCTGCATAGCCCTAAGGTTACAGTTTGGTGCGCGGTGGGAAAGTTTGGCGTCATCGGTCCCTATTTCTTCGAACAAAATGGGGTTACCGTTACCATAACATCTGGGCGTTACATTGAGATGGTGAACACCTTTTTCATCCCTGAGTTACGAAGAAGGCGTATTGCTCGTCGACATTTGTGGTTTCAGCAAGATGGGGCCACGCCACACACCGCCAGAGCGTCAATGGCTGTTCTTCGCCCCCTGTTTCCCAACCATCTCATTTCGAGATTTGGTGACATTGCATGGCCCCCTCGGTCCCCTGACTTGTCCACATGTGACTTCTTTCTATGGGGGTACCTCAAGTCACGTGTCTACGAGGACAAGCCCCGTACATTAGATGCATTGAAGGAAGCGATCCGTCAACAAATCATCCAAATCAACAGAGACCTGCTGGGAAGAGTGGAGGCCAATTTTCGTAAACGCCTTCAACAATGCGTCGACGGCCAAGGACATCATATGCCAGATATAATTTTCGGTACATGATTATTATGACATGAAATGCTATGTTCTTACGAATGTTGTTCTACCAATATATTTTCTTTACAAAAATAAATATCATTTTCCTGATTATTCCAAAAACACTTGGTTCCCGTGCCCCACCCTGTATATATAACCCATTTTACTTTAAAATTATGTATAAAGCTCTGAAGATGTTCAAAGTATATGAACGAAACGCGTCAGCAGAAGCGAAAATGAAGACAGTATTCTTAGCATACTGAAAATTCTTATCTAGAATTATTATTAAGAAACTCAGTACTGAAAATAAAAAAACTTCAGAATTTTGGAAATTAAATGTAAATCCTTTATAAATCTATACTATAATAAGAGAGCTGTCCGTCCGTCACACTTTCAGAAATTGTGAGAAGAAAATTCAGAAATTGTAAAAAAAATTCAGAAATTGTATTACGGGCGGCAATGTGAAGCTCAAGATTTTCATGACTGTGTTCTTTTCTGTAGTTTAGCAATGGGGGAAGGGTGAGGGTGGGGGGAAGGGTGGGAGTGGGGGGAAGGGTTGGGGTGGGCGGAAGGGTGGGGGTGGGGGTAATGGGGGATGGGTGTGGTAATGGGGAGGGGTGGGGGTAATGGGGGAGGGGGTTAGCCCCCAAGTTGTATGAATGGGGGTGAGGAGGTTTTGGGAGATACCAGATTCAGAAATGTTGACACAATGTGAAGCTCAAAATTTTCACGGCTGGGTTCTTTTTTTGTAGTTTAGCCTGTCTAACCGTCAGCGAAGTGACGGGAACTGTACTAGTAATAATAATAATAATAGCTAAGTAGATGATTTAGGGTCACTACCTAATTATGGTAAAAATAAGAATAATATTTCTCGTTACATATGAAGAGCTAGAGAAAATTACGTATGTTTAAAATTATTTATTATTAATTAGTTTAGAAGATAATTTACGGATACATTTAATTGGCAAGATTGTGGACTGAGTTACTAATTATGGTTTTCGTACTTAATGTGCGTAGAAGAAGTATACATTTACTTTGAATGAGTTTAGGAAAAGCATACATATATATATATATAATAATAATGATAAACTAATAATAATAATAATAATAATAATAATAATAGAAAGTCGATATCAGCCTATGGCTTTATAAAGGATTTACATTTAATTTCCAATATTCTAAATAGTTTTTTATTTTCAGTACTGTCTTAATAGCAACTCTAGATAAGAATTTGCAGTATGCTAAGAATACTGTGTTCATTTTTTCTTCTGCAGAAGGAAAAATGAAGACAGTATTCTTAGCATACTGCAAATTCTTATCTAGATTTATTATTAAGAAACTCAGTATTGAAAATAAAAACTATTCAGAATATTGGAAATTAAATGTAAATCCTTTATAATAATAATAATAATAATAATAATAATAATAATAATAATAAGGTTTAAGCGGGTAATTGAAGGTGAATAAACAGGTATGGTGGTTAAACGCTTATATGCCAGCCCATAATAGTGTAGAATAAATGATTTTTAATAAGGAAAGACAAAAGTTACCCCTCTAATGAAAATAAAGTGTAGTTTATTTTAATTTCATATAATATTTTTTTTTTTATTTAATTTCATATAATACAAATATTAATTCAGAATTTGAATAGTAAATAGACTGTTATTAGCCTGTTTTTTTGCTTTTCGTAACTACTATATTTAAGCTAGAAAAAAAATAAATTACACCCGTGTGGTAATATGAGATAATGCTAAATAAAAATAACCATCGGAACATAACAAGCTTTGTTGTCTTGTTGTATAATGTGTTTTTAGCACTTTCCTGCGTAACATAAGCAGTTTTTACTCTAAGTTTTTCTCTGTTGCATGCGAAACGCCCCTCCTCTGCACGTGTAAATTCCTTGGATGCAGTTAGAAGTGACATGTTTTAAGATAAAACTAACCGGGACCGCGAAATCGGACACGGAGGGTTCCGGAACGCTGGCGGAACGCTGTGTAAAAAGAGCCATGAATTTTTTTCCTACTCAATCTACCCTTAGGTTAGATTAACCTATCTCCGGCCTTAAATACAGTTAATTTTTGTTTGTTTGTTTTTCTTTTTGTTTTTTCTTTTTTTATACCTACAAATATCTCTCATGAAAGATCATGTGACGTAAAACGTCCCTCATGAAAGACGGTGAGGAACCGAAGGGTGAGATGAGGCCCCTCAAGGGGCAAACCCAAAATTGCCCCTCATGAAAGACGGTGAGGCCTCATAAACTGGGTTGAGGAACTTAAGGAAGGGAGCCCCCCCCTCATAACGGAAGCGAAGGCCTCCAGGAACCCCTCTAGGGGCAAGTTTCAAAGCACCCCAATTTCTTCGGACCAAATGCTATCATATTACTAATGACAACCAATTTGATTGTGTTAAAACTTCGACCAACCAAGATATTATGTTTAAACTCCATTTTTTTTTTTTTTACTCAGTATTTGCTATCGTTTATTTTCCTTTGAAGAAACAGAAAATTTCTCCTGAGCACATGTCTAATTATTATTCACGAATTATCCAGTAACTAAAAAATAAACACCTTATTCAATCTACAACTGCAAGATAGAATTCCTAAATTACAGAGTAAACAGTATAGAAATAAGTAAACTAAACTAATTAAAAGTTCAAAATATTACTATTACTCTATTTATCTCCTTTTTAGTTAAAAACCTAATTATTATAATGAATCTTTGGGAATACTCAATACACAATTTGATCCTTAAATTTACATATTAAAAAGTAAATGAAAAAGTCTATTTAACTTCAATAGTTTTTAAAGAGAACGAAAATTTAAACTCCGACCCATCCGTCATTTAATATTAATGCATCATTTAGTTAATTCTTCAAAGAAAGGAAATTAAAAATTACTTTTTTTTCAAAACTACCTAAGTAACTTTTAACAACTTAATTGGTCGGCGCTCGTTTGACATCAATTTCGATTAAGTTAACTCAGGAATGTTTAGTGTTGGTACCAACAAACTTGCTTAAATTGCAGAAAAATGTATCTGCAGTTTTTAAAAAAATTGTACAGTAGTCACTGTACATTTCAAAATTTTTTAAAATATGCAATAATTGGAAAATACCTTCAGCATATACTGTATATGCTGAAAACAATTCGAAGTTCCAATATATGTGACAAATTTCCTTTAACTGGCAAGAAAGAGAAAGAAAAAGTTTATCTTTTATTTAAAAAAAAAATCTCACATTGGCTACAAATTACAAATACTTCCAAAATTAAATAATTTGAATGGCATTTTCCCAATTTAGGATATTTTTATTTAAAGTTTACACAACACCGACAATGACGGTGACGTAAAAGTTGTAAAATAGTTCACTTCGACCTTTAGTCGGTGACCAATAAAGACTGAATTAAAAAAATTCATTAGAAAATCTAAATTTTGCTAATAACATCATTACTTATATTATTTTCATATGACTTATTCTTTAAATAATCACTTTACATACATAAATGACAAACTTCGTTCAAAGTTACAAAGCAACTTAAGATAGGCTACATGCCATCCAGCTACACTAAATTCATTTTTTGCTGCTGCTATATCACTCTGGAGAAGTTGTTGTTGTTGTTGTTGTTTAGCCGATCAGCCCACCCTGATCGAGCAAGCCGGCGGCACGCAGGTAACCGATCGCCCTCTCCGGAGTGGACCAGAGGTTCAGCGCACTAGTGATGTTGTGTTGTGTTCGTTGTTGTGCTAGAGCGGTACAGTCCGTCATAATGTGTTCAATTGTTTGTGGTGTGTCTTGGCACAGGTGGCAGGTGTCGTCTATGGAGTTGTCTAGTCTGTGTTTATATGTCCGTAAGTTTGGGTGATGTCCACATCGGAATCGTGCTAAGTTAACTCGATCCGATCTGCTCAGGCTGATCTCTGACCTGTTAATGGGTGGCGGCTTCGCACCTAGGACCGCATTCGGACCGAGTCGTGTCAGTGCTTTGTGGGTTAGGTGTGTGTGTATGTGTTTTTTGTACTGTGTGATGTCTGTGGGGCGTGGTATGGAATGGAGTATTTCGTTATAATATCTCTCTGGTGTTACCTTAATGGTGCGAGGTGTTGGTGCATGATTGTACATGTAGTGGCAAGGGTGTTGTGGGTTAGTTGTCGCTGCTGCCATGAATTGTGTTCCCCTCATGTCTAAATGTTCCCTAACTTTTAGTATTTTTGTTTCTGTGTGCAGGTGTTCTATTGGTGTTGTTTGAGTGCATCCTGTAATGATACGAAGTGCGTTGTTTTGTATTGTTTGTAAGGTGTTTATGTGTGTGTTTGAGATAATGGGTGCCCAGCATGGGCTAGCATAGTCCATAACTGAGCGAATATATTGTTTGTATATGAGTGATGTTGTTTCCTGCTGGTGTCCAAAGTTTGTGCCTGTTAGTACCCTAAGCGTGTTAAGTCTTGACGTACATTTGGTTTTAATGTCCTGAATGTGGTTTGCAAAAGATAATGATGTGTTGTATGTGACACCAAGTATTTTGGTTCTGTGAGTGTGTGGAATGTTGATGTTGTTTAGTGTAAGCTGTGGAATTACCTGGTGTTCTTTTGTGTTGCTTGTAAGCAAGGTGATGGTTGATTTTGTGGGCGCTACTTTGAGTCTATTGTGTGTGAGCCAGTCTTGTATACTGTTTATGTATGTTTGTAGGTTATTTGTAGCGGTGTCGATGTTGTTGTGGTGGATGTTAGAGTGATATCATCTGCATATGATGATAAGGTAAGCTTGTTATCTATGGGTGTTGGAATGTCATGCATGTATAAGTTGAAGAGTGTTGGTGAGAGAACAGAGCCTTGAGGGACCCCGTTCGGAAAAAGCTTGTTTTTGGATGATTCTCTGGAGAAGTAGAAAGTATTACTGATAAATGTAATTAAAAAAATCCAAGACATTCCTATACGGTATACCCATATTGAAATTCATTGAAAACAAATATCCATATCCAGGTATATTTTCATTAATGTTAATGTGATCCTGTCCTAGCAAATAATTACAGACCAGTCTGTTCATCACCTACAATCAGAAATTTGCTTTAAGAAAATTATAAAAAAATTATGGTAAATCATATTTACAGACATAATTTATTTTCTCCACATGAATATGCTTTCTATAAGAAACTATCGACTGACACGTTTATCTCGAAATTTTCGAAAAGTGCTAATGTGGATAAAGAGAATAAATAATGATTTTCGCTGTATGAATTTGAGAATGCTTTTGATGTGACAGACCATAATATTCTATTCAACAAACTAAACTTTAAAGAGCTTTCTGATCGGAGGAGAGCTAGGCCATTTTGAGACAAAGTGCAGAACACGAAAACGAACCAATATTTCGATAAAAACATTTTTTCAAATTTTCGAAGTAGGGCCCTTCAAGATATAAGCGACGATATGTATCTAGTATCTGACCAGTTTTCCAGGAACGTTGGAATAAATATATAATTCCTAAACATATTTTATTAAATTTAATTTCAAACTTTTGTTCTGCTTTACTTAATTAATGTACTGCACACTTGTATGGGGAAACTGTGCTGATATCATCTATTATTCAACCCTGGTAATAAGAATATTAATTGATGCTGAGTGGAATGTGCTCATATGAGTGTAATCTTTAAAAAAAGAGATAAAATTATTAAAAATCAATGATGTTATCAAGTTCCCAATTTAATTTTCATTTACAAATATATGAATAAAATTGTTAATTTATATTGCATTACCAAATACTTTGTAGTTCAAGTTATTTACTCCTGACCGAATAGAAATAGAATTAGGAAAGTTATCCCTCAATTTAGATTACCTTCATCCCCCAAATTACCCATTTTATCTTCGACTGAAATCATGAAATAATCTGAGCATTAATTTCTCATCTGGAAATGCTTAAAATTCAATTAAAAATTTTTTTCAATAAAAGAATATCGATAAATCTTTGTATGAATATGATAAAATTTATGTTTTAATGTATATCTCGTGTCAAAATTAAAATACACCAAGTCGACATAAACTTGCACAATACACGCTTTTTAACCCTGACACGTAGATATACCACATTACACTTTTCATTTCTCATGTTTGCAATTAATTACTTTATCTTCTAAACTACGTGTTTGTTTTAGCAATAGTTATACTTTCTGTTTGTATATGAATTTGTATATAAAAATTATTATATATACACACAGATCATCTTAAGCTAAATATTTTTATGAAAATATAAAATTGTTATGTATAAGGTACAATATATATTTATAGTAATTTCATTTTGCTGTTCCAAACCAACCATGAACAAACTAAAGAAAAAGATATAATGGTGTTACACACACACACCACACACACACACACACACACACATATAATAAAAGGATAAAACAACCTTAAAATCTAAAATTAAACTAAAAGAATATATAAAAGGGTAAAATTAAATCTTAAGATCTAAAATCAACCTAAAAACATGGACGAAGTTTTTTGAAGGGAGACACCCTTCTTCGGTCAGTCTATTTGTCAATAGATTATTTTTTTTGGAAACAAGTTTTATAGCCAGGTCAGAAAAGATTTTACCACAGAAAAATTAATTGTTTTACCCTTTGTATTTCGTACACCGTTTGGAAGTTTGTTACAAACTATAAAAATAATTTCTTCGTTTTCTCGCACTAATGAATGAATGAAACAAATGAAATAGTTTATTTGCGAGTATAAGGAACGAGTATATACATGACTTCGTGATACCAATAATACCAATTTTTATTAATAAAGCAAGATTCCTAAATTTTAGATTGGTTTTTATTGTTCATATTATGTGCCATAACATTTATATTGTTTCAGACAAACCAGAAACAATGGAGCTAGCTTTGTGGTTTTAATTAACTTTGATTATACCTAATTAATTAGTTTTTATTGAATTACGATAAATATTCAGGATGGTGCATTGTTTATTGTGAGAAGAAATATTTATTTTTTTACTGTGAAAAGGGAAGCTTGTGTTCATAAATTTTTTATTAAATTTTAGGAGAATGGAAATTTACAATTTACAATTCCTTTTATATTTTACTGATTGTGAAATCAATATGAAATATAAGTGCTTTTAAATTAAAACAACTTTAAAAATTCTAGGGCTTGGTTACACCTCTCAGGGGCTTGTCCAGGGTTTTAGAAGTGGGTGTATCCATAATTGAACCTTCGTGACGGCCATGGTTTTCGAAAACACTTATTTGTGTAGGCCTATTACATAATATGACTTGAACATTCCAACTGAGTGTTAACCTGAAACAGGCAACCTGGATAATAATAATAATAATAATAATAATTAATTAGTTTAGGATCTTAGGGGTGTTTCCGGGCAACCAGGAAACCCCCTTGGGCACATCACTGCCTCTTTCCAATTATGGGAACTTAAAAAATGGACTCAATAAATAGGCCTTAAAATAATGAAGATTAAAATTTTATATTAATTAGAACCAATAATTTCTTTAAGTTCCCATGAAATGGTATAAAAGTTCTTCCAGAGTTACACAAACTTGGTAGCAAGTGAGTTTTAACAGAATCCGGATAGTCAGCCTCTTTAAAGAATCTTGTGTCGTATACCCTCCTATTTTTCGTTTTTGAGCTAATACCGGTTTTAATTGTGCCAATCGGTATCGTTGATGGACTTGTGTATTCCCCTTGTTGTTCTAGTGTTCTATATTCATGATTCTCACGCCGAGAGACTCTGTATCACTCTGTATGACGTTGTTGTTCTAATCTGTACTCTGGATCTTCACGTCGAGCAAGATAAGACTCTGTATCACGTTGCTGTTGTTTTTGTCCATAATCTTTATCAGTCCTTCCGTCTTTCTTTCTTGCAGTTTGTTTGGTATTCCTTCCAAGTGATGGCTTCTTTTTTCTTGCCATGTTCAATCCTAAGATTCTTCGTCTGGATTAAGTTTACAGAACATTCTCAATTTTTTTCTTTTGATACATTTGTGAAGCAATAAAATGTAATGAAAATTATTTTAAGAAAATTTCAAGCGATTTAAAGTTTAACATTTACAATTAGCTCACGAATTAACTGAAATTTTAAATGCAGATTCACAGGTGTTACTTGAAGCTCGCGAAGCACTTAAATTTTAAATGCAACTTCACAGATTTTACTTGAAGCTCACGAAGCATTTAAATTTTAAATACAACTTGTCACATTTTTTTTTACATATCATGGCTTCCGATGCGTAGCAAAAAATTTGGATAGCTACATTCTTTTCCAAATTTATTCACCAACTTCATTTTCTTCATTCCACGAAAGTGTATGAAATTCTGTAGAAGCGTGTTGGAACTTGGTTTAAAATATAACTTTTTTGGGGGATAAATAAAACCAAGTTTCATGAAAATCGGCCCAGCCAATTGGACCTAAAAAGGGGACAGACAGACAGACGGACGGACTGACAGACGGGCAGACAGAGGGACATGTTATGAATTATGATATGATGATATAAAATCTTTTATTATAATATTTTACACGCATGCTGAATAATTTTCCTTCATTTTTATAGCATTTACAAAATATTTTATTATCTATATACTTATCTATAGAGCTACAGTGATATGATTTGGAATATAAAAGAACGTGAAAGTAGTTTTTAAGCCTGTTTTGTAGCCTGTAGGTCTAAGTTCAATTAAAAAAAATCTATTTTATACATTTATTAAACTATACTTACGGAATTTTCTTTTGTTTTTGGAACATAAAACAAATAATTTATTGAAACTACATATTTATTTTTTATGTAAACGGATTTTCTATTACATAGAGGAGACCTCCCCCGCCCCTCGCCCCCACGATCCTCGCCAAAAAATGCAAAAACATGGTTTTTTTTAACAGAAAAATCTGCGGACACAAATCCGTTTTTTGGAACTCCTTCTCTCTCTCTCTCTCTCTCTCTCTCTCTCTCTCTCTCTCTCTCCATATATATATATATATAGTGTTGTGAGTTACTTTTTTAACTAATTACTGTTCCTAGTTACTGGTTGTTGTTTCACTATTAACTACTTACTAATCACTTCACCAGTTACTTTCAACATTTTTCCTGGTTTTAACGAGTACCTGAACCTCATAAAAGTACTTTTGTTGACGAGTGATACTTGCCAAGATTGTTCATTTGTTTCATATTAATTGTGATTTAACGAATAAATAACAAGATTTTATATTAGCATTAGATATACTAGCAAAAATACCGCCCTACGGGCGGTTTTTGCTATTTCCTGCGGAAGGCTTAGAGCCCTCGGCCAATTACTTCATCTGGGAAATGAATTTTCTTACCTCAAGGTATTATTTCCTGTTATAAAATATAAAAAAGAACACTTCATCATAAACTTATCTTTATTTCATTACTGAAGAATCTCCTTGTAGACATAATTGTCAACAAATACTCCCTTTTCATTTCTTTCTGTCAGGACTTTCAGCAAAAGATCGGCGCTACGCCCCGATTTCGCTAGATCTGCGGTACTTGGGCGTTCGGCCCAAACCGAATCGAATTGTGGACCTACGGCGTATTTTATTTTGAATATCATTCCTATGCCTCTCACCTTGGGCCTCAGTAATTGGGGTGCCTGCGGCGCCCCAATTACTGTCGGTTCAATTATTTGGTCAATAAAACTATAGAAAAGAACGCAGCCATGAAAATCTAAATTCTAAAGCTTCACAAATCTTGATACAATGAGCTCAAATGTGAAGCTTAAGATTTTCATGATTGTGTTCTTTTCTATAGTTTTTTTTTGGTTACATATTATATATATATCGCACTTACCTCCATTATAATATAGATGTTGTCAATAAACTTGCACTGTGCGCAATACTCATATGTGCATTGTGCATCGATCAAAGATTGTGAGAAAAAGTAGCTACTAAATTTTTAGCTTCACTGGAAAAAGCAACTGGTAGAGATTACATATATTCATTTTTTTTTTTGTAATTAGTTACAGTTACAAATTACTCGGTCAGAAAATGTAATTAGTTACCGTTACAAATTACTCGGGGAGAAAATGTAATTAGTTACCGTTACAATTATCCAAATAAGTAACGATTACTTATTTGACAGTAAGTAACTCTTACTGACTGTCCTCAATCCCTCTTTCTCTTCGCCGCAATGTTGCCTCACTCTCTCTTTACTATCGTCATTATAAAGGACACTGCTCTTCTGAACTCTCTAACTGCATGCCTCCTCCTTTAAAAAGGAGAGCACGCAGTACCAGACTTTCTACACCTTCTCATTCCTTTTCTGTCGAACTCTCTAATGCAAGGATTAATCCATATTCTCACTCTATTCTACTTAACCGGCGAACTCTGGAACAGTCGTCCTCAATCCATCTTTCCTCCTGTCTGACCTTCAATCTTTCAAACGCAGTGTGTTGAGAGGCATCTCGAAAACCTTGGACATTGATTTTGGCTCTCTTCTTCCTCTATGGCGGGGGGGGGGGGGGGGTCGTTTTTTGCGGGCGTTCGCCTTTGGCCCTTCCTCCCTGCATAAAAAAAACAAAAACTAGTTACTTGTAACGAGTTACGCCACAGCAATATATATATATATATATCCCCGCAAGGGGGTTCTAAGCTCGTGCTCTTGAGTGCTCTTTGTGCTCGTTTGTACGTGCTTGTTCCTGGAGGTTTCACGTGCGCCCTCCCGGCCCTAGCACCCAAGGATGATGGGGCTCGACCCTGCAGTCCTTGTCATCCTTGGTCTTTTTCCACTTCGACTGTCCCCTCCACCCTTTCTTTTTCCTCTGTCTTTCCTCTCACTTTTTCTTTGTTTTTCCGCCGAGATATGCCCTTTTAAATAGAGGCGAATCGGTTCTTCCCGAACTTAACATATATATATATATATATATATATATATATATATATATATATATTATTTTATATATATATATTAGGGTGATGCACAAATCATGACCATCGTGGATTTTTAGGGATACCCCTCATTTTTCCAATTTGTCACAAAAACACCCTGTGAGAAATTCCAGGTCAAACAAATAACATCCAGAGGTCGCGCCCGCCAATTGAAAATTTGAAAATTACAAAAAATTAGAGTAAAATCAAATTTTTTGAATTTGTTCTTATTTTTGTTGCAGGTTTGTTGCAGGTTGCAGATTTTGTGCAGGTTTGCTGCAGGCAGAGTGGTAGGTGATGCGTATATGAGCAAACAGCAAACAGCGTTCAAGGAAATCGGTATCGCAGTGTGCTTGTGGCAGTGTCTGGGAGAGGTGCTATATCAGTGAGTCTCTCCGCCTCAATTTCTCTTCTATTTCCTGTATCTTAATTGTGACGAAAATGAGATCAAGAAGCTCAACAGATATGTGGCTGATCGGTCAACAAATAGATAAATTGAATCAAAGTAAGCTTCCATCAAAGAAAGAAGTAATTTCCTTATTCATGAATTATAAACATGTCAAGAATGAAACCTTCAGAGAAGCATTAACTTCAACCATTAATGATGTATTGGAAGTGTGGCAGAGAGCAGGAATACCAACAACCCAGAAATGTAATGTTGTGAAGAAATTAAATAAACTGTATGATGAGTGGCAAGGGCTGAAGAAGAGCAAAGGAAAAAAATCGAAGTTTTCAATAGAGAAAGAGAATACATGGAAAGAAAAATTGGATGGACTCTTTGATATTGCGCATGCAAATGCTAACGAGTTAATAACTATCGAAGAAGATAGAGTTTCTACGGCTACAAAGGGAAGGTCGAAAGGGTAAAATGATGGCAGTTGATAAGGATGAAGAAAAACGTCGAAAGGAAGCTGCGAAGAGACATGAAAAAATGGATAAGAAAAGGTTACGTGAATCAAGTGCATTTGATGAAACAGTTGTTCTTGCAAGCAGCAGCAGTTCCTGCAGTGATTCACCTGCATCTACGGAAGAAGAAGTACATCTGGAACAGCCCTCAACATCCAAAAGAGGCCTTCCAAGAAAAAAATTCAAGATTATGAATGAAAAATCTGCTTTCCTCATTGGATGTTGCTAAGATCAGCGACCGATCAGCCTCTTTAATAATTATTCCAACGATCGCAAATGTTGGAAAAGATCCAGAGAATTACAATGTTAGCTACTCATCGATTCGCAGGGCAAGACAGAAATCAAGAAAGAAGTTCAGTGAAAACTTGAAAGAAGAATTTCAAGCTGACAAACCCTTGATTGTTCATTGGGATGGCAAACTCCTCGAAGACATTACTGGGAATGAGGTTGTTGATCGGTTGCCAGTCCTAATCTCTGGCAGTGGAGAAGATCAACTGCTTGGAGTGCCAAAAATAGATCATGGCACAGGAAATGATACTGCAAATGCAGTACATCAGGCGATCATTGATTGGAATCTAATAGATAAGGTAAAAGGCATGTGCTTCGATACAACTGCATCGAACACAGGTCATAAAAATGGAGCTTGTGTCCTAATTGAACAGAAAATGGAGAAAAATTTGTTGTGGTGTCCTTGTCGACACCATATCCTTGAAATCATGTTGGAAGCAGTGGTATCCCCTGCATTACAGGCTTCATCAGGCCCTGACATTCAGTTATTCAAAAGATTCAAAACAAACTGGAATAAGATTAATCTAACTTCATACGATAAATTAGAAAATTATCCACAAAAGGAAAAAGAGGAAATCATCAACTTTGCAGCAAGAAAAATCAATGAAGATCAACCTCGCGACGATTACAGAGAGTTATTGGAACTGACAATCATCTTGCTTGGCGGTACTCCAACGACTGGAATAAAATTCAGGAAGCCTGGGGCTTATCATAGAGCCTGTTCGATGGCGAAAGTCATTTATTCGATGAAAATCTTTATGTTCAAAAGTCAGTTCAAAATAACAGCAATAGAAAAAAGAAATCTAAAAGAAATTTGTTGGTTTTCTGTTTCAATTTATATTAAGCATTGGTTTTCAGCACCCTGCGCAGCACGTGCTCCACGAAATGATCTGAGTCTTCTCAAGAATCTTCACAGCTACAAAAGCACAAATGAACAACTAGCAAATGCTGCTTTAGAAAAATTCAAGAATCATTTGTGGTATCTCTCAGAAGAGTTGATCGCATTGGCTTTCTTTGATGATAAAATCAGTTTTGACACCAAAAGAAAAATGAAGGAGGCTCTTACAAAATCTTCGGAGCCAGATCCTCCAAAGAAGACACAAATAGACATCAAAACTATTGACAATAAGCAGCTTGAAGATTTTGTAACTGCTAACACAAAGTCCTTCTTCAGTATACTCGGATTGTCTTCAACGTTCTTGAGCAAACCAGTAGAAGATTGGCTTCTCGATGAGAGTTATTGGGTTGCAAAGAACGTAGTGAATCACATGAAAGTTGTTAATGATATTGCTGAAAGAGGAGTGAAATTGATTGAAGATTATAACAAATTAATTACCAATGATGAACAACAGGAGCAATATCTACTGCAAGTTGTATCAAATTATCGGAAGAAGCTTCCGGACAAAACTAAGAAAACTCTCGTATCTTTGATGCAACAATAAAATTTACGAGTATATCCATTCTATGTATCTATTGTAAATATCTATTGTATTGTATCTGTTTTATGAACAAATGGAAAAGAGGAAGGTGGTATGATAGGCCTCCTGGGGAACTTCCACTCAAAAAAAAAGTAACGTGACGCTTGCTGTACCTCCTGGGTGTCATGGAAATCAGCAAATTTTCAAATGGCGGGCGCGACCTCCAAATATTCGAATTTTGACGCGAAATTTCCCCAGGATCATTTTTCTACCAAATTAAACCAAATGAGAGGGTATCTCAAAAATTTGAAACAAAAAAATTTTACTCCCCCTTTTGCATCACCCTAATATATATATATATATATACACACACACACTGTGTATATATAATATAGGACTTTAGCTAGTAGACCAACGCAAACAGCGATTTCTCTGAACTCCCCCTTCTCAATATCAAAAAAATCTTGTTTTTTATTGAATAATACATGTCTTTTAACAAAAACTGATACTCTGCCAGAAATATTTATGCCATTTTTACAGGTGTCAGTACAGTATTGAAATTTAAATTACTGAAAACAACACTGTCCCAAGTAAATATGGTAACTATAAATAAAGGGTCAGATTTTATTACTTCTTGTTTACTTAAAATGAGGAAATCTGAAATCATTCTACTGAGGTCTTATTTGGTACACATGAGCAATCTGAAATTGGAACGCTATGAGCGTACACTGTAGAAACCATGTTTAGAATTTACACTGCAAAATAATCTAAATAAACTTAAGAGTAACATATGTGTCGTTCTAAACAACACTAAATTAGAAGCATCATTCTGCTAAATGTCATCATTTTAAACCTAATCTAAATAGAGTAGAGTGTCTGTAAGCACCGTTCGTTGAGGTATTTAAATATCAATATACTGAGTTTGTTTTCTCTTACTTAACACTTTAGGTAAACGACATATTTACATTTTAGAAATGATTAGAAATTTGATACACAGCCATTTAGAAATGTCATACGTTTAGTATATGAACCATTATTGCTCTATTTGCTCATGCGCGCTGGTCTCGTTTGCTATTTGAAAATATTTTAGTTGAGGTGAAGATATGTGTAAATCTTTGCTCTTTAAAAATTTATTTAAAACAAGTTGATTACAGCTAATACTATAATTAGTTATCTAATACTACAAAGTGTTGTAAGTTTTATATGAAAAATATTTTTGATAGAACCGTATACAGGGTGTCCCGTAAGTCTGGACCCATAGGGAAAAATAATAAAATTACAAAATAGTCCAAAAATTTATTTATAATATATTTTTTTATTATTTTTATTATTATTTTTATTATTTTTTTATTATGATCTTACTCCGCTGGAGTTTTATTTGTGGGGCCACTTGAAAGCCAAAGTGTACGAGGTCAAACTTCAGAACATTTTCCACCTTAAAGCACGCATTGTGGAGGCGTGTCAAGAAATTTCTGCGACTGTGATTCAGAAAGTGCTGTCGCAGTGGAGATTGCGTCTTCAACTATGTGTGCGACACAACGGCGGACACTTTGAACAGATTATGTAATAAATTTTTGGACTATTTTGTAATTTTATTATTTTTCCCTATGGGTCCAGACTTACGGGACACCCTGTAGAATAAGTATGAAATGATAAACACATATCTGAGTTTGGTTAATAATGAATTTATGTTTGCAGGAATATACTGTACACTATAATATATTAAGAGTGCTCTAAATTTCTATTTAACTCTAATAATAATAATAATAATAATAGTAATAATAATAATAATAATAATATTGGTTGTAGTTGTGGTTGTTTAACTTTCTTTGTAACATCTAGAACTTGTCCATGTTCTGTAGTTTAATATATTAAATTGGAGAATAGTGATAAGTTCATCATTCGTAAATATCAATTGATAGTTATTTTATGTTAATTTTGCGATTTAATTTCAGAAATGTTTACTCCAAATGTAGCATACCATTTTCGTAGTTCTTTATGTGATGACTGTTCGTTATAATTTAGAACAAATATCCCCTAATTTGAGAAAATAACTGAAATTAATATTTTTGTCATTTTACCATTAGTTGAAATTTAGTTCTGTCCCTAGCATAAACCCAAAAATCACTCCTTTCACCAGAACTGCCTTAAAATTAGGAATATTATCTGTTAATGAGTAATAGATCCTTCTCCGAGTTGGCCAAATTTGCCTCAGCTTGGCCCTGTTTTGCCCCACATTTAAGATACTGAAGAGCTAAATTTCGAGGGATTAAGATAAAAAAAAAAGAACTGGTGATAAGAAGTTCCATCCATATATTTTTCTACTGTAAACTACACACTAAATATTTCTGAGATTTTAAAAAATAACTTTTATTTGCTTTTAACTTTGTGGTAAACTTTGAAATTTTAGAATTTTCAAAAATTTTGAATCAACTAAAATATTTTTGAAATTTTCAATTGTTCGACTCGCTTCGCTTAGCATTAATCTTACAAAGTTGTAAAATAAAAACGTAAAGCTCGGAACCAAACTTTGTTTGCCAAACTTGACATTTATGCCAAACTTTTTTTCTCTTATATAGTTGCTCCAACAGTCACCAAATGCTCTAAGATCAAACCCAGTGATTTTGTACGCGGAACTCATTTAGGTGGTACACAAAAGGGCTTTAATATGCGGCTTTTTAATTGATGATTACTTTAATAATAATGCATTTAAAATAATATTAACTGCAGACAGGGCCGTAACTAGGGTTTAGAAATTAGTGAGGTCCAGATTTTTTTCGAGCGCGGCGGGACGAGCAAAATTCAGACCAAAATGACATCTACAAACACAACCCAAGCTATACACTAAACACAAAACACAAAACGCTCGACGCTCCCTCTTTTCAAAAGAAAAGCGGTAATATGCGTTTCATACACGGAGAACGGTTCAGTCTCTTTTTTTTTTTAGGAAATAATTACCGAGGTCCGGACCTCGGTGACCTCATAGGTAGTTACGGCCATGACTGCAGATGAATAGCCCGCAACCTTTCCGATTGTGGTACATAGTAAAACATGGTGGTACGTCGGTTTAAAAGAGTTGGGAACCCCTTGTCTAAACCATTAACGAAACGTTTTGAAAGCAACCAACACACTTAGAAAACTTTAAAGAAAGAAAGAAAAATATATTCAGATAAAGAAATAATTTCATAGTTCTTGCGAAAGTGACCAAAGTATGAAAGGAATAAACCAACAAAAATCATTCGTCAGCAACTCGTCCGAAGCGCAGTCTGAGGTCAGAACTAGTAGTAGTTCATTGAGAAACACAGTTTACCTGTAGGCAGGGCCGGCGAGAGCAGTGACGAAACTACCGAGGGTGCAGGCGGTACAATGCATCGGGGCCCACAGCCTTGGGGGCCCATCATAGATTTGTTTAATATATAAAAATTGTACTTATAAAGCAAATACACATCTAAAGATTAGCTAATAAGAATAACTATAAAAAAGTAAATATCAATGTTGCCATGTTAAAAATAGAGAGATAAGCTATTCAAATTGTTGGTCTAAATTGGCTAAACAGTAATGTTTCATGCAGAGTGGTCTGAGCTATTACAAGCCTAGGGTTGGTTTTGCATTAAGTGCTTTCAGTATGAGTCAGTAGAACTGCCTGTGTGTTGTTAAACCCTTCAAAGACTAATGACATGTCGCAGTTTTATTGATAACTACTCTGGAAGATCGTAACTGGTTTCTATTGATTTTAATTATTTAGAATTATTTTCATTGGTAAACAAATTGGCAGATTTGACCCAACTTTTTCATTTGGACTCTGGGAAGTTTTGTCCTTTAGTCAGTTGTTAGAATTGATTAAGTTTGGTTGGTTCCAATGTGGAAAATTCGGTCTAAATCTATATTTGGACAGATTGCAAAATTTGCGCGTCCATTTGACTTCTCCTCTGGTAGAGAAATTGGACACTTTGCTTTAACTGCCAATCTTTTGAACCTTTAAAACTCAATTGACTGTAGTTTTTAGGTTTTAAGTTTCTTTTATAAAATTTTATCCAAATTGAGTTTTTCTATTTAGTAGAAATTGGATACTCTTTGTTTATAGGTTCTTGGCAATTGTAAATTAATTAATTAGTTACTTTTATGTGTTCATTTTTTATTTTTGATGCGGACTTAATTGAATCAAGTCTTGGTTTAAGTATAGTACATTGTCTGATAAGACGATCTACAATTATTGGTTTTGGAATGGAAAAACTTTTGATTCATTTTTTGGGAAATCAGTCATTTAATTAGAATCTGACTTGACTTCCTTATAAATATATTTTTAGAATAGGATGTATTTTCTTTATTGCAATTTGGGAGAAGAAATGAGTATTAGGCTTTGAGCTTACCTGTAGGTCACAGTTAACATAGATTGTTTAAATTGTTGCAGAAATACCAATAGCTTTTACAATTGACAAGTCATTTCAATTTAGCTTTATTATTAATAATTTGGCTTTGCTTAAAAAATACAAATAAAGTTGATTGAAATTACCAGTGCCCGTTGCGAGAACTTATGTTATTTCAGTAAGCTGATAGCTACTCATTTTAACTTGTTTATTGCAATATATTAGCTACAAACAGGGTTATAGCTAAACTAGCTGTAAATAGAATTTTGTTTATGTAGAATAAATTTTAATAACTATTTCTCTTGAGTAAAATTCAAAATGTTAATTTAGGAATTACATAATATTGAAATAGCTACCTTTTTAAGTTTATAATTAAAGTAGGCCCTATAACATTAATTAAAATTTAAGATAGAACAATTGGAATAAATTTCAACATAATATTCCCCTTATATTGAGATCTTTAAGAATCTGGGAGTTTTCTGATATAGTCAATTACAGTTTTACAGATTTTAATTATGACCAAGAATCGTGTGCTAAAACCAAAAGTGATTCAAATGTGCTTGAAATGAAATCGCATGTAAGTGAAATAATGTCAGCGAAAACAATCGAATCAAATTTAAAAGAAAATTTTGAAAAATTGTCACACATTAAACCATTATTGTCATCTGACCGAGGACAATATTTTGCAAATATCGAGAGTAGTGAGATAAAACGTTTAATTATTTCAAAGGGATCGTGTAGACCTAAGGGGCCATTTGAGAGAGATGTGAATCAAAAAGGTGGATGTTTTTCAGAAGTCTATTATTCTAAAACATCTAAATCAGGTATATTCATGCCTAGGACATGGTTATGTTATTCACCATTGATAGATAGTGCCTATTGCGAACCATGCTGGCTTTTTGCCAATCGCAGTGTTTCTTCTTTTTGTGACACATGGGTTAATGGCGTGAGACTGGAAACATCTTACCCCAAAAATTCAGATGCATGATAGTTCAAGATCACATCTTGATGCTTGTCTAACAATGCAAAGGTGGCGTTTCAACAAAACTTTAGAAAGAAAGTAAATTTTGGCAAGATGTTTTAGAGCGAATAATTAACATAACACTTATGTTATCTTCTTGTAATTTGCCACCTGAAAGTGGCAATTTCCTTTCAATTATTCAATTGTTAGCTAAATATGATCCTGTCCTTGCACAGTTACTTGAAAAGAAAAAAGGGCAAGTCAAATATCTTAATCCTAAAATACATGATGGATTAATCATGTTACTTGCTAATAAAGTTGAAACAGAAATAATTAATCATATAAAAGCTGCGCCATTTTTCTCAATCATTACAGATACAACACAGGACATTTCTGAAGTCGATCAAATGAGCCAAATTTTTCGATATGTGAAAATAAACAAAAATGCAGACGGACTTCCTCAAAACTTTGAAATAAAGGAATCATTTCTTGGATTCCGACAAGTATTTGATCAAAGTTCTGCTGGATTAGAAAATTAAATTGTTAATTCAATTGAAGATAAGGGATTGGATTTGATTAAGTGTCGTGGCCAAGGGTATGATGGTGCAGCTAATATGAGTGGTTTATACTCAGGAGTTCAAAAGAACCAAAAGCCTAAAAAAGAACCAAACGCCGAATATGTCCATTGTGCTGCCCATAATCTAAATCTTGCGCTTAATGATTGTGTTAAGAATGTTCCTAAAAATTCAAAACTTTTATGAAACTGTTGAACATCTTTACACTTTCTTTGGACACAGTATAAAACGGTGGGCTATGTTAAAAGAATTGGCTTCTGTCCCAGATGTAAATGAAAAAAAATTAAAAAGTAACACTAAAAAGATTATGTCCCACTCGACTGACTCGATGGTCCTCTAGGCATGACGTACTAGTCGCATTAAGATTCCGATGTTTGGACATTGTAAAAGGTCTCTCAAAAATAATCCTTTTAAGTAAAAAACCCGACGAGCGAGCTGAAGCGTCTGGTCTCATGAAGCAAATAGAAAAGTTTGAGTTTATTTTCTTAATTGTCTTTCAAACAAAATTATTAGATAGAACTAATGTGGTTTCTAAGTTACTTCAAAGCAAAAATATATTGTTGGACACATCGGTTAAATTACTAAAGCAGTCGTTTGACTCTATAATGCAACTCAGAGACAACTTTGTACAAATGAAAGAAACAGCTAAAGAAATTGTAATGAAGTGGGGCGTGGATTCAAAATTTCAGGACAAGCGCAGGAAAAAGGTAAAAACACATTTTGATGAATTGCGTGAAGATGAAAGACTGTCAGATTCAGAAAAATACATTGAGAACAGTGTGTTTTACCATTGTTTAGACATTATCAGCACCCATTATCCGTGACCCGACAATTCAGCGCCGACAATTCAGCGCCGACAATTCAGCGCAAGACAATTCAGCGCAAAGACAATTCAGCGCGAAAATACCAACAAAGAAGAAGAAAGAACAAATCCAGAGGGAAGAGAGGCTTGCAACTGTTAGATTAAGTTAGGTTAGGTTTCTAGTTTTTGAAATAAAATCTTAATTTTAACAATTCTAACAAATTTTGTTTTTTTAAATAAAATTTTAATAATTATACTCCTTTGAATTTTATCTCCGATTTGTCACTCCTTCGTTATGTCACTCCTTCGTTACGGTATTTATGTCACTCCTTTGTTATGTCACTCCTTTGAAATGTCACTCCTTCGATACAGACCCAATTTAGCATATATATAAATATACAAATTTTTCTCTTTTTTATTTATTGCGATTTATTTTTATTATTTTTAACTAAACTTTTAACTGTACTGACTTGCGCTGAATTGTCTTGCGCTGAATTGTCTTTGCGCTGAATTGTCGGCGCTGAATTGTCGGCGCTGAATTGTCCTGCGCTGAATTGTCGGTGCTCCCCCATTATCAGGCCTAAAACGTGTTACTCAATATTTTTCCATTATTTTCCCAAAAACTTTGCTTACTGCTACAGATGAGAAATTATATGAGGGAGCTACAAGTCTAATGAACAAGTATGAAAAAGATATTTCTACAGAATTCCCGGCTCAGTTACTCTCCTTCCGTCAATGTTTCAAGTCAGATCTTACAAACACTTCAAACGTTTCTCAGTTAGCAACTTTGTTAATATGTGAAAACAGTGCTAAGTGTTCAAGTTTTCAAGAACTTTTAACTGCAATGCTATTGTTTCTGACTATTCCTTTCACTATGTCGAGTGCTGAACGTTCTTTCTCAAAGCTGAAGTTGATCGAAAATTATTTGAGAAGCACACTGTTGCAAGACAGATTAAGTGGCCTTTCGATAGTTTCAATTGAAAATAAAATTGCAAGAGAATTAAATTTAGAGGAAATGGTGACCACTTTTGCTGAAATGAAAACCAGAAAAGTTGACTTTAAATAAACGGTGAGTAGATATACTGTGTCTAAAGTTTTGTAAATATTTATCAACACGCATTGTGACGTGTTTTTTTTAGGGGGGCCCATGTGAATATTTTGCATCAGGGCCCACAACAACCTAGTTTCGCCACTGGGCGAGAGCTGCCACGGGCCCCGGGGAAGGATTGGTATATGGGCGCCCCTGTTTACTCAGTATTTTATTATAAATGTTTTTTTTGTACATAACAAGCAAACTGATTATATGTCCAAGTCACTATCAAAACATACAGTATGAATAAACAACTCAGAAGAAAATGACCATTTTATTTTTCGAATCAATTATATTAATTGTATCACCATACAATTTACAAATGCAGTACCAGTCCATGCAGGCAAGACAATTGTTTACTGCAAGATTTTCGTAATTAGAAGCGTACTTTCTCTGCCTCCTCTCTAGCAAAGTGGTAAATGATTCTGATGAAATTTAAAGTCCGGGCTAACTGGCTTTCAATTACAATGGTTCCCAGATCTGTCAGTCGGTCTTGGGCATTGGTGGACCGCAGATAATATTTTACCTGTTTCAGTTTGACTATGATAACTCTATAAAATATATGTTCATTAATTATATTTCCTCTCTGTTATTTAATCAATTGCTTTATTAATATTTTTAGATTTTATCCCCCCTCTTTCCGGGCCCCTTAGAGGTCCGGGCCCCGGGGATTTAACCCGGCTTCCCCGCCGTCTTGGCGGCCCTGCCTGTAGGTGAAGTGGAGACAGTGAGGTCGGAGATTCGATTCCCGGAGGTATTGGTAATAATACTCCGGGAGTTAACGCAATGGCTCGCGTTAGTTGGTTGGAGCGCTGTGTCAGTTTCTGGCCTTTCTGTCTGAATATCAATATTAGTAAGCGCAGTCTGACACCAAATAGTCGCACTTCATAAGGAATAAAGCCAAAAGGGAGACCGTAAACGGATTCAGTGAAGGAATAAAACTGAACAAGGTTCTCGAGCTGAAAAAAAAAAATAATATATATATATATATATATATATATATATATATATATATATATATATACATAAGAAACACCAATACTGTAAACATCCTCCTAACTTTATATATATAGCAATATCCAGACGTTAGCAAACCTACTCTCATCTTTAGTGGCACGAGAATGCTATAAAATATATAACAAGGTGAGGATAAGAGTAGATCGCGAAGTATGTGGATACTGGATATTATGAAAAAAGTCAAAAGTTTGCTCAGAGTACTAGTGGCATATACCGTATATATATATATATATATATATATATATATATATATATATATATATAGAGAGAGAGAGAGAGAGAGAGAGAGAGAGAGAGAGAGTTAAATAAAATGTCAAATACGAAAGTGGGGAGGAATGTGATAAGGAATGATAGTATGGTCAGGATATTGTAAATTTGGACACATTTTCCTGTCTTTCTCTATATATGATATTGAAAATGACAAGCAAAATTCCTGTACGAAAGTATATCTTGAGAGAAGGAAACTCGCCAAAATATAAAAGAATGTTATACAGATTATAGCTTATCAATTCAAGTCGTTCGTTAGTTTATGAATACGCATCCGAAGTCGAAAAAAGTATGTAATGACAGTTTAAATAAACTACAGGGTGGTTCATAATTCCCAATCGGTTATAATTAAAGCGAAAATACAAAAAAAATCAAAGTAAAAAGTTTATAATAAGTTTAGAAATATTTATTGAAATTATTGAAGGTGCAAAACATCACCATCTCGACAAATATTCTTTCCTTAGTAATCGACTTTAATTATAACCGATTGGGACTTATGGGTCACCCTGTACGACTTGTACTTACCATTATAAAACGAGTAGTTACAATAATGTTGGATGCGGGGTTTTCCCAGGGTGAGGCCCCGGGTGACCCGGTCGTGGAGTTACCCGGGCGTCGAGTGATCCGTTCATGGGTGGATGGCAAATAAATGTTTTCCAACGTGATCATTTTAAAACGAAGATTTTGTTTTGTACTCAAATGAGTTTCACACTCAGATTGTTACAAAGATAATATTGCTACCTACAATAATACACAAACAATTAATGCACGGATGGTAGCGTGGATAATTTCACACGACTTTCGTAATCGAATGCTATACAAATAAGGATGTTACAATTTGGTAGCGTGAATAGTTTCATACAAGATGTTACGACTTTACTAGTTTCTCTTCGTAGAATAATTCATTTACTCCAGTCCTCAGCTAATGAATCAGATGCACCGTATAAGGGGTGGCAAACAATGATTGCACCCCCCCCCCCCCTGCACAGATGAAACTAATAGAGGTACAAAAAAACTGATTGTTTCATCTTTTAGACAATTTAATTCTACGTCTAAACGAAACCACTCAATAGTTGGTGTTGCCTCCTTGTGCTTGGCGGACGGCTTCAAGTCGTCAAGGGTAGGAAGTGAGGAGAGACTCGAAAAGGTCATTGTCGTACTCAAGATTTCGGAGGATTGTTTCGATGTGCTGCTCCATGGTCCGGCGGCAGAATCGGGTGGCTGGTGGTTCAGCAAGCATCAGGGATTCCACTCGGTCTTTCAGGATGGATCCTGAAAGATTCTGCCGCCGGACCATGGAGCAGCACATCGAAATAATCCTCCGAAATCTTGAGTACGACACTGACTTTTTCGAGTCGCTCCTCACCTCCTACCCTTATCGACTTGAAGCCGTCCGCCAAGCACAAGGAGGCAACACCAACTATTGAGTGGTTTTGTTTAGACGTAGAATTAAATTGTCTAAAAGATGCAACAATCAGTTTTTTGTACCTCTATTAGTTTCATCTGTGCAGAGGGGGGGCAATCATTGTTTACCACGCTGAATAGTTATAGTTTGCCAGTAGGCTGACATTCTGGATCATTTTAGTTGAGCAGTGGCTCTTTCACGAATTTTAAAGCATAAATCTAACTGCAACTGATTATCATATTAAGCACTAAAACGTTTTAACTTTTAATCTTATGTTCACATGTTAAAAATAAACTTTACGCTAGATAATCAATTGAAAATGATTTAGGCGAGAGTCGAAAGAATCTTTACCTCCATCTCCTAAGGAAAAATTAAATTTTACTTATTGAGCGGATTTCATACTGATATAGGCCCACTTCACCACGGTCTTTGTCAGAACAGAATTAATCAGAAGATACTTATATAGATTCACTGTTACTGTCAATATGTTCAAAGATATTAGTAAAAATCAACATACATCACCCATTCAAAGAGCAATCACCCCTCCTCCCATGAAATACACCATCATTATCACACCAGACTGCCAAGTAATTTTACACGCAAACCTAACTACAGTGTACAATAGAAACTGTAGGAAATGCACTCTCCTTCAAAGGAACGGATATAGAAAGCACGGATATGCAATGCAATTCCCATGCATATCAGGTAGGCTTCATCACTAAATGTACTTCGCAAATCACTAAACAAGCACTTCATTAGGTACTGCTGATGTATAAGTTCACTACTGCCATTCTTACCATAGTAATGAAGTTCCCATTTTATAATGAACTATTTAAAATATGCTAATTTCGCTGAACACTTTTAATTTTGTAATTTATTATTTTTAAATTTTATTTTATTAAGTATCATTTATTTTCTACGAAATATACAATAAATCATTTAATTTAAAATTATGTGACATTTTGTAGACTTCCTATTGTATTCATTATTATTATTATTGCTATTATTATTATTATTTGTTATCACTATTACTATTACTTGCCACTTTCACTTTTTTATGTAATAAATTAACTAAATGCTATTAAATTTGCCTAAAAAGCCTCCATGTTTCCAACGACATATTCAGATAAGATTAATGTCATATCAAATATCTTAAAATTGTAAAACTCTGTTACTTATATTCTTTTCTAAATAAAGATTTTTGAATTTTGAATTTTGAATTTTGAATTTTGAAACCTGTTGAAAGTCACGTAGGCTATATGATTTTTATCATAACGCATGATGGCCTATTGAAAGTCACGTAGGCTATATGATTTTCATCATAACGCATGATGGCCTATTGAAAGTCACGTAGGCTATATGATTTTCATCATAACGCATGATGGCCTATTGAAAGTCACGTAGGCTATATGATTTTCATCATAACGCATGATGGCCTATTGAAAGTCACGTAGGCTATATGATTTTTATCATAACGCATGATGGCCTATTTTTTCTTATGTTATTCTTTTCAAAATTTTACTATATATTATGGTTTTAATAAATGCTCCATTTTTTGCATTCCCAACAGTAACAAATTACTAAATTGTTCATTAAATACATAGAAAAGCATATTGAACGATCAAATAATTACTTTATAATGCTTTATATCTCTGTAACACCTTTGTAGCTCTTCGAGTTACACTTTTCTATATTTTCTATATTTCTATAGGTATTTGATTAATAAATTTTGGATATAAGATTCAGAAAAATATAAGGAATGTTCGCAATGTTGTATTAACCCATAATTTTTCCTAAATGTAATTTTTATCTTTAGAATATATTTACAACCTTACTTCAAAAGTTCTGAAATATTTTTAAAAAGTTGTGATGTAATTGTCACAATGTCAATATAAATCTGCTGATGAACTCTTTTTAGTTCATATAATTTTTAAAAGTCTGGAAAAAATATATTATTATGGAGGACCCAGTTCTACTTTACACGTGGAATGATATAAAATTTAATTCACATTTGAATCGTGATTATATTGAAATAAACTGACATTTTCGTTCTTTGTCATTTTTTTTCTTTTGTGATTTGAAATCTATGAGAATTAAACTCTAACTAAAACCAGTTAATTTTCCTAATATAAATTTGTATACAACTGAATGCAATGCAACGACATTCTTTTCATTCATTATGGTTTTTAAATTCACTCAATATAGGTATCGCTAAACTGCTTCAAAATGTAAAATCTAAAATGTTAAAATTTTACATAAAAACAAATTTCTCTCTCAAAAAATTTTAATTAGAATGAAAACACGAGACCTTTGTAAACACCCTCCTAATTGTTTTTTTTTTACTGTATACGCTCGGCATTAGGAAAACTGCGCACACAATTTTACTCTTAATTTTAATTTATTATTGCTGAGTCTTAAACTGTACAAACTTCGGAACAACAGTTTTTACTGTGCAGTTGATTATCCCCTATTTTGGAGTTATTTTAAAGTTAATGGAAAAAAAATTCACTATTAATTCTGAATTAAGTATGGCGGAAGTTCTAGGACCTGCGAGTGGAAGATATAAAAGTTTTTTATGAACGTTGTATTTTTACAGATTTAAGAGATTTTCTAAAAATCAAAGTAGAACGAAGGAAACTTAAAGGCAACGGCATATGGACTCTTTAAGAATTTTTCTTTTGAGAACGTTTTCATTTGTTTTATGTTAGAAAAGATTCCTTCACTGAGTCCGTGATATTCCCTCATCTAATAGTATAGGTCCATTTAGGGAGAAGGGATGGGGGTATTAAGGGTAGTGGGGGATGCATTTAGGAAGAGGGGTGCGGGGGAGTGGGGAGGTGCCAAGGGAGGGTGCCAACACCCCAAAAGTAGAAAATTAAATATAGTAACCTAACCTAATCTAACCTATCTCTTGTTCTTATATATATATATATGTAAAAAAAAAAAAAAAAATATATATATATATATATATATATATATGTGTGTGTGTGTGTGTGTGTGTGTGTGTGTGTGTGTGTCTGACACCACACTGGAAACTTTAACTACCACTATTCAAAACTGTCTTAGACATAATTGTGATAATATACCATCGGAAATCGAAACCGCGACTTCAATGAGATGGCTAAAATGCATATATCATATATATACTCGTATATTGATACAATAATCACGTGAAAAACTTGATGAGTTCCTAGATCTTTCTTAGTTCCTCAATTTATTAAAATACTTGTCCAAAAGCTATCAATTTTAGTTCAACTCCATTTTATATTACTGGCAAAACATTCAGACAGATCAATCTGGTATCTATGAAATTGTTTTATCTAGCGAGTACTAGGATAAATACCACTTCATTCTTTAACTTAAATATTATGACATGGGTTTAGTCTCGGACTTTTAACTGTTGTTTTCATAATATGAGACGCTCCGCAA
The DNA here is from genome assembly GCA_023014485.1 of Bathynomus jamesi. Classification (NCBI taxonomy): domain Eukaryota; kingdom Metazoa; phylum Arthropoda; class Malacostraca; order Isopoda; family Cirolanidae; genus Bathynomus; species Bathynomus jamesi. The sequence goes on from JAJOZX010003035.1 coordinate 428,466, forward strand.
TACAACCTGCCAAGCGCCAGTGAGGTCAGAATTTCCCCACCTTTCCTCTATCCCGTGGGTAAGTCAGGAAGCAGATTGTAGACCTGTACGTATGGTCGAAATCAATCAAATATCGTTATTGGTTCAAAAGTTATGGCATTTTGCAAGTTGACAAACTTTAACTGCATATTTCTTCGTTTTTTAATTTTGGCGCTTGGCAGTTTGTGGTCCTGAGCGTCTCATATACCTACCAACCTAAAACTATTATGACTTTATTATTTCAACAGGAAGGTACAAAATCAGTAAAATTTTAGAACCAACCAGAATCACTTTCTATAATTCACTCCGAGTTGTAGCCACAAAGTACGAAAGAAAATTGACCGTAGACGTTTGCAACAGTACCAACAATTAGTTATAATTCCTAGGTAAGCTCCGAATATTTAGAGTTAACGCTAAAAGATTTTTATAAATATCTTTTTGTAAGAAAAGGCATCAACCGATGAAACTATGCAATTGCCTACATCGGATTCCTTTTCAAAATATTCGGCGGTGGATATAAAACTGTTTATTAACGAATTGAAATGACTAATATCAGGACATATAATATGAAGGTTAAAGAACATATAATTACAATTAAAATAAGCTAAGTTAAATCAGTATTAACCTACGAAGTACGGAAGTAAAGACCGAAAGGAAACGAGTATTTCAATTCGTTTTTAACAAAATGGAGTTTCCATCCGTAGATTTTACGGCAAAACGGGTTTCATAATGTATTCGAGAAACACGAGATTACTTCATAATCTATATGCACTTTACTCATAATACTTTTGTATCTTATAAAAAGGTACTCAGGATGAGAGGAATGAAGATGCTCATATAAATTTACATTAATTTACATATATTTTATGAGAAGTTTCAAACTGAGAAAGATCGAGAAGTTTCAGCACAAAAAGAGTTTTGACAAAAGTAAATAGACAGCTTAGGTTTTTTTCATAGATTTTTAAAATTTTATAATAAAAGTCAATAAATAATAACAGATTTATTGAATAAATATAATTAGAATTGTGTTGCTTTCCCCATTTACATTATGCAAAGCTTACGCAATGATGAACTTCGCCATTTGTAAATGATTGTGGGGTCTATTTACTTTTGTCAACGCTCTGTATATGTTACAGTGAATCTGTGTAACTAGGGATTTCATGAAATCCCTAAAATGTTCAGGGATTTCATATAAGGTTAAGTCGTGATATTTTCGTTACCTACGGGAAAATTATTGGATGCCCGGTTAAGTCAACTGTATGCCCTTGACGATTGGTTAGGTTAAGTCGTGATATTTTTCGTTAAAACTAACGAAAATATCACGACTTAACCTTACATGAAATCCCTAGTTAGTAGTTACACAGATTTCCTGTAAATATATATATATATATATATATATATATTGGAGAAATATTGAAATCGTTAAACTAAAAAATAAGGAAAAAGGTAAGGTATTAAAAGTTTTCCGAATTCTATTCGAGGTGTTTTTTTATTTTTTTCGGGTGGGGTTGGGGTAGGAGGTTACCCGACCTTGCGGCACAGTCTTCTTTAAATTCTATTCCATTTAAGTTTGCAAAAACTGTTTTTCCGTGTTGAGTCTACAAATATATATATATATATATATATCTATACATATACACACTGTGTGTGTGTGTGTCTGCATATATATATATATACATACGGTGTGTGTGTGTGTGTGTATATATACACACTGTGTATATATATATATATAATATATATATATATATATGATTCTAAACTAAATACGGACGGTTTGCAATTGCGGATACTTGTGGTTTTTGCTCCAGTTTGTGTAGAGCAAGCTTGAGGTAGTCCGAGTGTGTCTGTGATTGATACAGATAAATTTGCGCTGCCTCAGGGAGGAAACACAAACTTACAGTGCATCTTGCTCCTGAAGAATCATGTACCAGGACTCATAATACCTGGGGATGTTTGCAATACAAACTAACGAAAATTGCAGTAAACTGAATATAGTTATGGATGTTCTTTGGACTAAACAAACACAGAACATCGTTCCTTTCAGTGCTGATGAACCACGTATGGAAGCCTCGTAAATATTTTGACCCCCTATTAATTTTATATATATATATATATATATATATATATATATATATATATATATATATATATATATATATATATATATGTGTGTTGTGTGTGTGTGTGTGTGTGTGTGTGTTTTGTCAAATAAAAAATTCAGTAGAGGCCTGGAGCCAATGAAGCTTGAGCCTGGGTCGCGAGATATATCAGTGGCTGAAAGCGGTGGCTTTGATACCTTATAACACGGATTCAAACTCCGCTGGATCCCAATTTGTCAATAATGATACTAAAAACTTAGTTTAAACTAGGTCTGGTTAGGTTAGTCATTTTCCGTGAAAATGTGAAATGTACAGGGTGTCCACTAACTAACTACTATAAACTAAGCATATACAAGAACACCCGAAGTATTCTGCAAAAATCATCAATTATTTTTAAGTACAAGTACAGGGTGTCCACAATGTCTTGTCACCCTAGTAAAATACTGACTTTGTTTCGTTTTTCTTTCGTACCTATTTGAAATGTATGATAGCAACAACTATACGATTGAACAACGCATATTGGCTAGTAGCTGGGTCCATGAGCAACCACGTAAAGGCAAAACCATTGAAAATATTCGTGCAGACTTCCAGGACCAATTCAGTGGTGCAGCTCCTCCAAACAGGACTCTGTTGAGATGGGAAAAGAAACTGTCCACAACAGGAACTGTAAAAGATGAACCAAGAACTGGCATGCCATCTAAGTAATAAATGGGTCTGAAAGAAAAACGAAAATCAGTTAGTATTTTACTGGGATGACATTGTGGACACCCTGTAGTTTGGAATCTGAAATCCATATACTTGCATATGGTTGAACGTCGAAATTATGAAATTCTATTTTATTCATGTAACGCCTGACGAGGCTTTCCAAGTTCATCACTAGTAGAAGTAACAATACTTTGAGTTATTTTAATCTTCTGAAACCATTGTCACAGCAGGAAAACTTGGATCAATGAAAGAAAGCCACCCCCAGCCTTCTTTAGTTAGCTTTATAAGGCTAACTAACGAAAATATCACGACCTGATCTAACCTAACCAATCATTAGGTCAACTGTACGCCCTTGACGATTGGTTAAGTTAGGTCGTTATATTTTCGTTAGTTAGCCTTATAAAGCGAACTAAAAAAGGCTGGAGGTGGCTTTCTTTCATTGATCCGAAAGGTTAAATAAAACTACACTTAAATGCAAGCAATATACAAGGATATGAAAGACATTATTTACAGACAATTAAAATTAATGAAAAACCGACACTTAAAAAGTTACTTTATAAATGACTTTTTTAAAGTTACTTTTTGAAGTTACTTTTTAGAGTATGAATTAGTTTAAAAAGTAACTTGAGAAGTAGCTTTAAAAATTAACCTTAGAAAGTAACTTTAAAAAGTAACCTTAAAAAACTTTAAAAATGTACCTTTGAAAAGTAACTTTAAAAATGCACCTTTGAAAAGTAACTTTAAAAATGCACCTTTGAAAAGTAACTTTAAAAATGTACCTTTGAAAAGTAACTTTAAAAATGCACCTTTGAAAAGTAACTTTAAAAAGTAACTTATAGTAACTTTTCCGTATCTGTGAAAAACTGTCAAACAGCCCTAGTATTTACCGAGTTTTCCTAAGCAAAACGTAACATTTTTTTATTCCTGAAATTTACAAAAACATCGAATCCATTTGTCACGTAAAACAAGCAGTAACTAAACAAATATCGATTGACGTTCGCCATTCGCTCTTTTATAAGGTTTTTCTTGCGGGATTTTCAAATACATCTTTGCAAAGGCAGTTAAACGAATCAGATCAGGGCCTTTGGCACTTCCAGAAGGCATTTAGAACGAGAGGAATCAGGCATTAGAATTTTAGATTTTATTACAGGGTCACATGTTTTTTTTTTTTCAGGGTTCGTCTTTCTTGACTCATTTCCAGGTTTTGGAAAACCTCAAGAAATTGGTGTGTTTTTTTTTTTTTCTTTTTTTATTTTTACAGCTTTATTTTTATTTTTTATTTTGTCTCTCACTTTTCTTGTTTTTAAATTTAATCTCATTATGAACTAAAACACTAAATTTTTAGATTTAGCTTCGTTTCATTTTCTCTTTCATTCGACGAAGCACAAAAGTACAAGGTAAAGTAACAAAATATATATATATTATAATGTTTCATACCAACAAAGACCCTAGGATCCACTCATGGCTGGTCTACCTAACTGTGGTTGTAGTTGTGTATTGCGTATGTCCTCCGTGGTGGCGGAGAGGACCTACAATTTTACGTGGGTTCCAAACCATAAAAACCTTAATTTTACTACCATAAACTATATCCAATCTATCAACATATGCGTCTAATCGATTTTTAAACATGTTTATAGACGTGCTACTAATTACTGCTACCGGCAAACTATTCCAGCTGTTTACTATTCTATGCTTAAAAAAGTTTTTGGCAACTGCTGTCTCGAACCTTCTACTTCTCAACTTACACCCATTGTTTCTAGTTCTATTATATTGTGATATTTCGAAAAAGCTATCTCTATTTACATTATCAAACCCATTCATAATTTTAAAAACCTGGATTAGATCACCCCTCAGCCTCCTAGTTTCCAGTGTAGTCAATTTTAACTCCTTAAGCCTATCCTCGTACGACTTCGATTTAAGCGACGGAATCATCTTAGTTGCTCGTCTTTGAACTCTTTCGATTTTATTTATATCTTTTCGCATATACAGATTCCAAAATTGGATCGCGTGCTCCAAATGGGATCTAGCTAATGATTTATAAAGAGGAACAATAATATCGCGCGATTTGTACTCAAACTTCCTAGCTATAAAACCTAGCACCTTGCTCGCCTTATTGACCGCTGCTGTACTTTGTTTCGCGACTTTTAAATCACCAGTGACGATAACTCCTAAATCTTTTTCCTGTTCTACGCTTGCCAACTCCTTCCCTGACATACTATACCCAAAATTACCGTTACGCGAACCTATATGTAAAATTTTGCACTTATCGACGTTAAATCTCATTTGCCATGTGACTGACCAATCAACGATTTTGCTCAGATCTTCCTGGATTTTACCTCTATCTTCGTGTCATCCGCAAACTTTGAAACTGTACTGACTAGGCCGACATCTAAATCGTTAATATATATAAAAAAAAGCAAGGAGCCCAATAGAGAACTCTGAGGAACGCCGCTCGCTACAGTAGCCCAAGACGACTCCGCTCCATCAACAACCACCCTCTGTTTCCTACCTCGCAACTACTCTTCTATTATGCGGTACGATGTCAAACGCTTTTTGAAAATCTAAATACACTACATCTACTCGCCCGATGACTATCGTAAACTTCAACCACGCTTTGAAAAAATTCTAAAAGATTAGTTAAGCAAGATTTGTTTCGCCTAAAACCGTGCTGCGTATTCCTAATTAAGTTATGCAATTCCAAGTGTTCGACTATACGATCCCTAATTATTGATTTCAGTAGCTTACCTACAACAGACGTTAAACTGATTGGCCTATAATTTCCCGCCGCAACTTTATCGCCTTTCTTAAAAATAGGTGTTACATTTGCTAACTTGAAATTATCTGGTACGCACCGCTCACAAATAGGCGCATTAAAAATCTTTGTTATCGGCAAAACAATGCTATCTTTTAATTCTTTTAGTTGTATGGGATATATGGAATCCGGCCCTAGTGATTTACGCATTTTCATTTTATCAATATAGCGCATTACCTCCCTTTCACTAACCACAATATTATCCAAAGTATTACCATCATCAAAAGGTATTATGTCTATGACCGTAGGGATATTCGTTACATCTTCTATTGTAAAAACTGACGTAAAAAATTCGTTTAGCAGGTTAGCCATTTGCTTGTTTTCAGAAAGTAGCTCTCCGTCAGTATTTTTCAACGGCTCCAAGACACTTTTTAATGGATTCCTATTATTGACGTATTGAAAGAATCGCTTGGGGTTTGCTTTGCCGTCACGAGCTATGGAGATTTCAAATCACGCTTGGGCTTTTTTATTACGCTTTTTGCTTCACGTCTTTATCGCACTTATGTAGCCTATAAGCCCCATCTCTACTACTTATAATATCCCCTACTCTAGAAGTAAACCACAAGGGCTTGTTATTTACTTTCGCACGCTTAATCTTGTACCCTACAGATTCCTCATTTATAGTCCTAAATACTGTTTCAAACGATTCCCACATTATATATATATATATATATATATTGATTTTATTGATTCTTTATCATACTCTTGTTCTTCCTTATATAACGTACTGCACCCTTGTTTGGGGAAACTCCACTAACAACGCTTTAAACAGTATTTTCGTCATCCAAAAAAGAGCAATAAGGTTCTTATTTGATGCTGATTTCCTTGATCACTCTAGTGCATTATTTAAAGAGCTAAAACTACTGAAGCTCAATAATACAGGGTATACATAAAGTCAGGATCTATTTTGTGAAGCACTTGGAAATTATATGGAATTCAATCACAAAATGATAAAGTGGTAACATTTATTAAATAATTAAGAGTAGGATTCGACGTGACGCCCATCAGTATCCCTGCATAGCTCAAATCGTTCCGCAGCATTTCTAAACACATTCTGGAGCATTTGCGGGGTTATGTTATCTGCAGCAGTTCGTATACATGTACGTAAGTTCTCAAGACTCGTAATCTTCGTCTGATAGACGTGCGATTTGATAAAGCCCCATGCAAAGAAATCTAAAGGGGATAAATCTGGTGATCTCGCTGGCCAAGGTCTGTTGCTTCCGCGTCCGATCCAGCGATTTGGAAAACGTCCATTTAGATAATCCTGAACAATTTTGGCATAGTGACAAGGAGCACCATCATGTTGATAGACGACGGTACTAACAATCCTATTCCCAATCAGCTGAGGTTCAAGGAATTGCTGCAACATGTCCTGATAAATAAGCCCCGTAACTGTAACTTCAGCAAAGAAAAAAGGACCATAAACCTTAGATTTTGTTAAACCCATCCAGACATTAACTTTAGGTGTCTCTTTCCCAATTTTGGACGAAATCATTCGGTCTTTCATCTGCCCAAATTCGACAGTTATGGCGATTTACTTTTCCACACGTATGGAAAGTGGCTTCATCACTAAAGAGAATGTTGCCCATTAAATTATCACTCCAGATTTGTTCTACGAGATCAGCACACACAGCACTTCGTCGAGGGAAATCTTCCTCATGTAAATCATGTAAAACCTGCAAATGATAGCTTTTCTTCTGCAAATTAACTTTCAGAATTTTGTGCACAGATGACGTCGGGAGGCCGAGTCTGTGTGATGCAGCACGAACGGACGTACGTGGCTCCTCAGTGATAATTCCGCGTACTGCATTCACGGTAAGATCTGACATACACGGTCGTCCTGATCTTGCTTCATCATTTACAGATCCCGTTCGTTTAAATTTGTTCACCAATTTTCGTATCGTCTTGTCTATTGGCCCCGGCTTATGAAATCTCCTTCTAAACTTATCTCTAATGTCATTGTATTTCTTTCCCTCGATTCGCCAAATTACTATTGCCACACGCTCTTCTGTATTCATTCTAAGGGCTTCTGAAAAGAAAAAAAAGAAAAAAATAATTATTTCACAAAAATAGATCCTGACTTTATGTACACCCTGTATAATCAAACTGACACATTTTATTTTTATTTACAAGTGTAAGAACAAAATCATTAACTTACAATGGGTAAATACTGTAGATATTTTGTAACTCATCAAGAAATCCACTCATATCAGACTAAAAATAGATCAAAGCATGTTATACCTCAATTTAGATTGTCTTCATCTCAATAACGACCCATTTTCACTGGCGTGAAACTATGGAATGATTTTAATGCTGATATAAAAAATATTGTAATTGTAAATTCTTTTAAACCGAATTTGAAATCCCGATTAACTATGGCATACTAATAAAAATCTAGGATTAATATACATTACTATTGTTTATTCATTTCTCGTGTGTAATCTAGGATTAAAGACGGTGTCCGGACAACTGCCCCCTGGACAACCGCCCCCCGGACAATTGCCCACCGACAACCGCCCCCCGGACAATTGCCCCCGTAGGACAATCGCCCCCCCGGATTATTGCCCCCCATAAGTAAATAAAAATTAAATAGAAATTAAATTTACGTTTAAAAAATGGCAAGCTAAAACAATATTTAACAACATTATTGCCAATTCTTGCTTAATTTTGCTTGTAGCCTGAAAAAAAATTATATTTAAAAAGTTAGCAATATTTAACAAAAAATTTTCCAATTATTGCTTACTTATTTATAATAAAATTATGAAGTTTAGCTACTTAATTTTATTTAAACAGTTGGCAAGACTTATTGTATTTCATATATACTATAGATTAATTAATTATATTTAAACAGATGGCAATACTTATTGAAAGGTCGTTTTGAAAGTCATAGTTGGTGGTTAGGTTAGGTTAGGCTAGGCTAGGTTAGGTTAGGTTAGGTTAGGTTTGTTTTTTATAAATATTAATAAATTTAATTCCTATTTAATTTTTATTTACTTATGGGGGGCAATAATCCGGGGGGCGATTGTCCTACGGGGGCAGTTGTCCGGGGGGGCGGTTGTCCGGGGGCAATTGTGCGGGGGGCGGTTGTCCGGGGGGCAGTTGTCCTAGCACCATTAAAGACACATTACTGTACTTGTGACTGTTGATTTCTTTGTATGGTATTGATATAATGCCTTCAATAATGGCCTTGCATTTGTTATATCGATAATGATAATTTAAGATTAATAATACTTACCTTAATTATTAATAATACTTATTCATAATTTATTTATTATTAATAATAACTGTTTTTTTTTTTAATAACAGCCCAGTAAAGCCTAAAGCTTAGTGGCCAAATTAAAAAAAAAAATAGATTTGGCTCCTCCCCAACTTAATCTCCTCTCACGAATTCCGTGTTCCATGCGTAGTCTTTTACAAAACAATCAATTATCTAATTTTCCTTCCATTTCTGGAGTATATTGAATTCCCTGTAAAGACTGTTCAAAGAGTTATGTTGGCGAAACTATTGATTTTAAAGAACGCCTTTACCCACATAAATATAGTTTGGATACGGCTGATGAAAATTCGGCCTTACATAGGAGGATCATAATATTGATATCAATAACGCTCGCTCGCTTTCGAATATTAGTAGTAATGACAAAGGTAAGCTCGCCGAATCTTTTATTATAAAAAATACAGATAATTTTAATATAATACATGGAACCTTCCAACTTGATTTTTATGACCAACTTTTGGCTTTCAAAACCTCTTTTCTTTCACAATAATTTACGCCTCTTTGAGTTGCCTGAGGCATGGTGATTTTTATTGAGTACCCCATTTAATTTTGACTTCCACTTTTAGTTTCTGCACACCGCCCGAACGAAGAGGGGAGGCTCTCTCGAAAAGCTTCGCGGTTTTAAAATTGTGTGTTTTATTCTTTTAACTTTTGGGGATTTTAATTATGGTGTTTTTAGTATATATATATAATTTTTGGATACTTTAAATAACTGCATGTTACAATGCGAAACTTCGTTATGGAAATGCCCATGAATGTAAATGGAACCGAGGTCAGATTAATAACAACTCTCTCAAAAGGCAAAGAGGTCCTCTGTCTTCATTAGCAACGCAATGCACTCGCAACTGAAGTATTAAATAAACACCCAATTTGGGTTGTTGTATAACCAATTATCGCGAGAATAACTTTCGCCAATGACAAAACAGCAAATATATATATATATATATATATATATATATATATATATATATAATAATTATCTATATATATATAATATATATATATATATATATAATAATATCTATATATATATATATATATATATATATATTAGAGTGTCCCACTTATGACCTTTTTTTTCAGATCCATTGAACATATCTTTTTTCCTGTTAGAAATGGTTCACTTTTACTAAATATATCAAACAAAGATTCAATTTAACAATTTTGAGGTCCCCGACCCACCCCCGAAAGTGGGCCCCCCTGAAAATGCGAGAAATACCCATTTTTTGTATTGTAATCAACCTAAATGAACAAGATTTTTGTCAATTATCAACATTATTTGATATTAAAAGAAAGGTAATTCGAAGCTTTATTCAGTAAGGTACAAGAAACAGTAGTAGGGTGTTACCGCCCCCCTTAGACCATCATCCCAATGCAGCTCTGCGGCGATGGGCCTCGAAAGGATAAGACGAGTAAGAACTTTATTCATCTTATCGAATCGAAGTGGGAACAACTTGGTTAACATTAGGTTAAAATTATATAAATTAAAATACTTTAAACGTTTGACAATGTTAACAAAGCCCCATCTTTTTTTTTATTTATTTCTCAAAAATAACAAAAAAGATCTTTACGAATAACATAAGAAAATAAAAGTTAAAACAAAAGAAAGTAATCTTAGGAACCTTTTGCGCTTAAAGCAATGAACAAACTTTTATTCGCTTGAAACAAAGCTTAAAATAAAAAACAAAAACAAATAATCTTAGTTACATTTTAACCTCAGAGCAGTGACCAAATTTTTCTTCGTCATGTTTGAGATTGCGTGTCTATTTTGTTCAACGACCTGCAAAAGTTGTTGAAACTCGCTTTCATCCTTACAATGCCCATGAAAACCTTGCATGAACTTGACGCCACGCTCTGCCGCGTCATTTACTACTTTAGTACTTTGGCAGACGAAATAAGGTCCCTCATTCTTTTAAAATCGTCATCTTCTTCCCATAATGATATGTGTTTTTTAATCCATTCCCTAGATGAGTTGAGATGTCTGAATAGGTACCAAGATCTTGGACCTATGAAGCGATGAAGTCTGACACCCTGCTTCAGAATAGGGAAGATAGGCTGACCTGGTGTGAACTCTTGAGGAGGATCATATTTTGTTAATTCTTTGGCCATCTTAACCTTTTCTTCATTATTAACAGAGCCAAACAAAGCCATGGGGACGAGCTCTTCAGTCAAGTACCAATAATGATCTCGAAAAATGGCTAGGGCAAATTCGGCAAACTCACTGCCTATTTTTTTGTATTTTATCAATTCATTGTAGAATCTAAGATCATTTACAGGAGCGTCAGATGATTTAGTGCAGGACAACCAATATTTTCCATAAAAAAGGGCTGTAAACTGACAAAATCTTTCAAGTTTTTGAATAGTGACATCATCGTAGCCAGCTTGGTGAGAGAAGGCATACATTTTATTGGTGTAAAGGATTGAAGCCATCCATCTTGCATGATGGAAGGCTCCTGGCAGTTAATGCCAAATATGGCGACTACGCGCATGCGCAAAAGCAACGAAACATTACTAGCATGTGGTCGATTGATATGACAACTAGCCTCTGAATAAGCAATACCTCATAATTAAACATATTTTATTATCTAAATACCTGAAAAAAATCACAAAATGGTTAATTCCCTAATAAACTCTTGCTATTGCGCCTTTCTAAACTAAAATAAAAAAGTCCCTTTCATAGGTGAGAATTTGAGCCCCACTAACCTGATCAAATGCCTTTTACTGTACCTTAACCCATAACATATTGAAATTGAATCTTTTTCTGATATATTTAGTATAAGTGGACCATTTCTAATAGGAAAAAAGCTATGTTCAATAAATCTGAAAAAAAAGCCATAAGTGGGACACAATTGGTATTTCTAGCATTTTCACGGGGGGAGGGGCATTTTCAGGGGTGGGTCGGGGACACGAAAATTGTTAAATTTAATCTTTTCTTGATATATTTAGTAAAAGTGAACCATTTCTAACAGGAAAAAAGGTATGATCAATGGATCTGAAAAAAAAGGTCATAAGTGGGACACCCTAATATACAGGGTGTTTCAAAAGTCCCTCATTATTTTTAAAATTTTGTTAAAATAGCAATTACAAGAGGAACCAAATGACAATTTGGTTGCTGAGTCTACGATTCATGAGAATTTTGGTGGCATCAAACTTGGCTTCATAAGTCTACTGGAAAGTCACTGGTACACCTCAACGTGGGCACCGTCTTTTTCGAAACAAGCGAGCCACCGTTTTACGCATTCTTGGCCGACATTGGACAACATTTCGGGAGTAACAGAAGCACACGCATTCCTGATCCGTTCTTCTAGTGTGGGGAGGACTTGCGGCTTGGTGGCGTACACTTTGCTCTTAATGTAGCCCCACAAAAAGAAGTCGCATCGGGTAAGATCAGGCGAGCGAGCAGCCCATTCGATGGGACCACGGCGACCAATCCATCGATCCGGGAACTGCTTATTCAGAAATGAGCGAACCTCACGCGAGTAATGAGCAGGGGCACCGTCTTGCTGGAAAATGACTTCTTGCATGTCAGCTACAGCTGACAGTTGGGGGATGCAGAACTGAAGCATACGAAGGTAATTGTCTCCGTTGACGTTCACGGAATTTCCATCTTGATCCCGGAAGAAGAACGGACCAATCAGCCCAGCTGAGGAGATGGCACACCAGACGACCAATTTCGGCGTGTCCCTTTCATGTTCACGGATCTCCGCAGGATTGTGAGTTCCCCAGATGCGGGTGTTGTGCCGATTGACGCGACCAGAAAGGTGGAAGAGAGCTTCGTCGCTGAACCACATGTGCTCCAGGATCGATGGGTCTCTTTCGTAGTGATGCAGCAGTGTCTCACACATCTCCACCCGGCAATCGTAGTCTTGAGGTTCCAGCTTCTGAACCACCTGGATCTTGTACGGATACAGCTTGAGACCACGCCGCAAAATCCGTTGGATAGATGTCGCGCTGATGTTCAGTTCCGCAGCAGCTCGCCGAATGGACTTTCCTTGACTCTGAGTAAACGCCTCACGGACAGTTTCGACATTCTCCTCACTCCGCCCACTTCGAGGTCTTCCTGATCGTGGTTTGTCCTTTACGGATCCGGTCTCCATAAACTTCAGGTGGGTGGCGACGATGGTGTTCCTATCCGGTGCATAATGCTGTCCGTAGACTGCCCGGAATCGTCGCTGCACTTCGACCACAAATTGAAAAACCTTCTGCCATGCAGCGATTTTACACCTCTGCTCTAGAGTCAGCATGGTAGCAGAAGAAAACGGAGCAAAACTTTAAATGTAGACTCAAAAAAATTCTCAACTACTGAGTAAGAGTTTACCACAAGATGAACGTCGTTGGTCGATTAGCTGCAAAGAAAATTGAAAATCAAATTAGTGAGGGACTTTTGAAACACCCGGTATATATATATATATATTAATCGATACAATCATAGCTTAAGTGGAAGTAAAGAAAGTATAATAAGTATATATATATACAGTATATTAATCGATACAATCATAGCTTAAGTGGAAGTAATGAAAGTATAATAAGTATATATATATATATATATATATATATATATATATATATATATATATATATATATATATACATGTGATAAAAATAACCACGAAGGAAAAAGGAAATAGAATGGTGCTCAAACGCTTTCGTCTAATGACATCCTCAGGAACACTGAAATAAATAACAAGTTCGAGACTATATATAGGTCATAAAGAAAATAAAAAAATAAAAATAAAATAGAAAAAAAAAATTGTAGGAGGAGCATACAAATTTATAAAGAAAACCTACCAGAGCTTTAGCACTTTGCCCCTCTTGTCTGAATCCGTTCTGAACGAATTCAAAACAACAGGATCAAGCTAAAAAAGAACCTGGTTAATGTTAAAATTATTTGTAAGTTGAATAATGGCAGACTCGAGAATATTTCTATTAACAATGTTGCTTGAGTGAAACAAAAGTGAAGCATTATTCCAATCAATACAGTGGGATAACTCTGACAAATGAACGAAAAGGGCACTGGACGACTCTCCCGTTCTAACGGAATATTGATGCTATTTTAAACGTGTGTGCAAATCCTTTCCCGTCTGTCCAATGTAAAAGGAATCACATTGTTTACAACCAATTTTATAGATAATGCCTGAATTATTGGTAGGGCTATTTTTTACTATGATATTTTTCACAATATTGTCATATGGAAATACTACATTAATATTCAAAAGTTTAAGTACATTAGCAATGCCTAAAAAGTCTGGGAAAAATGAAAGTACTAAAATATTCTTCGACAAAGTGCGAGGGTTATTATTCACACGATAGAAAGTTCGTTTTGCCTTGTTAAGACAAAATTCCAAAAAAGCAGGTGGGTAACACAAATCACTTCCAATACTATTGATTTTTTCTAATTCGGCATCCATGTATTCCGGACTGGCGATCCTAAGAGCACGGAGAAACATTGAAGAAAATATGGCTTTCTTGATGGGGTGTCATGTCCGGAGTAAAAGTGTACGTAGGACAAATTGTTTGCTTTTTTCAGATAAATACTAAACTTAAAGCCTGGGCTTTCCCTGTGTACACGCACATCCAAAAACGGGATTGAGTTTTTGGATGTGCGTGTACATAGAGAAAGCCCAGGTTTTAAGTTTAGTATTTATCGGAAAAAAACAGATAATTTGTTCTACGTACACTTTTACTCCGGACATGACACCCCCATCAAGAAAGTCATATTTTTTTTAATGTTTCTCCGCGCTCTTAGGATCGCCAGTCCAGAATACATGGATATATATCAATGTAATGTTCCCTTTAATTTTTTGAATATGCGCGGAACAAATTTGTGTTTATGCACCGTTATAAATGCTGTGCATAATTCCGCATAATGTCTTATTCTTTACCATGTTATTTTAAATACTAGTAGCAGCTGTAAAGCATTTGTCGATGTGGTTCTTCAACATGTTAAATTGTATTGCCGTTAACTACTTCTGACTGAATCTTGTTCCACTTGTTCATCTACTCTATTGGTAAAAAATATTTTACATCATCAGTGTTGAATCATTTGCCCTTTAGTTTATAACCATTATCTCTAGTTACTGAACACATATCTACAGTAACTCAAAGAAGGTTTCGTAATATATGTTGTCATAACCCTTGAAAATTTAGTGTACTTCTATCATATTGTTCCGCTATCTACGTTTTTTGGAGTGAAACGTAAAAGAGATCAAAACTTTCAATAGGATATCATTCATTCGAAGTATTATATAAACCAAGCAGAATAACGTACAAAATAATGTATAATTATAATAACAAGACGAGCTGAAACTGGTTTTTATTTAAACAACTAACAAAATGTTTTATCTCTCCCGTCTTTTCCTGTCTGCCAGTGTTTGTATATTTTGTCCAGGTTTATTTCTCTGCCATTTGATAGATGAGATTTGAACCGCATGAGTATATCAAGGTAGTTTTCTTCCAATCGGTTTCTTGATTTTGTTTTTTATATTAGTCATAAGGCTAAAGCCACACTCATAGTCACCACTTGAAGCTTGATACGTTGCACATATATCCACCAGCTGTGAAACTACGTTGTACTGTTCTGCATTTTGTAAAGTGAAATTCATCATTTCCTGTAATGTTTTCAATGACTTAGTTTCAATCTTTTCTGCAATTAAGTACTTGTAGTCATTGTATTGGCTAAAAGTAAACTCCACCTCATCGTCTATGATGTTTTGTCCAGAAGAATTTACTTGACCAAGGATCACGATTTCTCGGTATTTGTCAACCAGCTTTTCTACTGTATATTTTCAATGCCAAACTTATAGCTGATTTCTTGTGATGCAAAAGCAGCAAAATTGAAAACGTACCATTCATTTAGTTCATTTTCTCGGAACCTTTCTTGCAGATGATCGCATAGTAGGGTTATGAATTTAGAAAGGATTCTCCCTTGAATGGTTCATCTCTTGCGCATGATGCAATTATATTTTTCACTGTGTTGCTCCAGAAGACTGTCTCACCTAGTTACTGTCCTCTAATCCTGCGGATCTTGGCCCTCGCTAACTGTACAGCTTTGATTGTTGTTAAACAGCTCTTCTGAAAGCACTTGCGCAATTCTGCTAGCTCACACAGAATATCATGTAATGCTGCTATGTTAATACGGTAAGTAGAGTCTGAAGGCTTTTAAAGACAATACTTGGTAGCTGGGTCATTATTTTCCGTTTTTTATGCTCAGAATATTTAAGAAGGGCATCGTAATTGCGCATCAGAGTACTAGCAGTAAAATATCTTAATAGCCACCTCACTTCATTCAGAGAACAAAAGGATAGAGCTTCACATTCTATAACATTTCCAATTTCCTCAAACTGTACTTTTTAAAATGAAGATCTACAGAAGATTGTGTAAGTGGTTTTCAGCAATGTCCCCAATTCTTTTATTATTGGTACTTTGTGCCAGGTATCATCTATTCCTAAACCTCCTCGATGGCCTGCACATTCTTGCTCTACTAAATATGATGCGAACTGCTTAACCTGTGTGGAAACACCTTTGTTTTTACCAACGTGACAAAAGCACCATCTGAAATGAACATCACCATTTTCAACATGTTCAGCTGATTCAGAGTGTAGAAGTCTTTGATAGTGTTGTAATTGTCTGAGCATTGCAAGAAGGTAACTTAATAATGCCACCGAACACTCTCTCACGCATTGTAGAGTTCGCTTTCCGGAACTTAAAATAAATGATAAGCATCTTGCTGACTAAAATATCTGTTCTCTCATCAATAATTAGTGTATGAAATAAAGAGTGGCGAATCTCTGACATAATTTCTGAATTATCAACATACTGTTCAGTGATTCAAAAAATTCAAAGGAATAGGTTTTGCTACGCCAGCTTGCTGGTATATTAATTTATTTAGCCATGTGATCGTTGCACAGAGTGCAGTGAGTTGTTAATCTGTACTCCAAGCAACACGTTGTCTCTGAGGCTTTAATCGCTGTCTCTCTATAGCAGTGGTTCTCAAACTGGGGTACGCGAGGGACTCATAGGGGGTACGCGAAGGGGTCGTAAAGAAAGTAAAAATCGTCTATCTCTCTCGAAAATCCAAAAAATCTCGTGAAAAAATTCAAGGGGTACAGAAGAAGAAAAAGTTTGAGAACCGCTGCTCTAAAGGGTCCTTTCTATTCTCTCTGTCAGTAGCAGTTTCTGTTAACATATTCCTCGAGCCGAGTTCCAGTGGGTGAGAATTTGTTTTTAAGAACAGTCACAGAAGATTTTTGTGATTTGCTTAATAAATGTCTCTTCATATAGTCCAACCTCCATCCGTCTTCCAATTTCTTGCCAGTGGAAAAATCGCCTAATATTTTGGCTCCAGCACACATTTTGCACCTCAAGCCCGCAGCTTCACTGTATTGAAATATCTCCTTCAGTTGTACACGGATCTTGTTTCTTGATCCTCGAGTTTCCGCCTCTAAAATTTGATTAAGCCAATCTTTTTTGAATGCAAGACAACATTTCTTTGAGATGACTTTATTGTTGGCTGATGCTGTTGCCCAGCATTTAAACATGGCTTTGAAAATTTCTGGTGTGCCGTGGAAATAAAATGCTATTTGAAAAATCCTTATCATG
Source organism: Bathynomus jamesi (assembly GCA_023014485.1). Taxonomy (NCBI): domain Eukaryota; kingdom Metazoa; phylum Arthropoda; class Malacostraca; order Isopoda; family Cirolanidae; genus Bathynomus; species Bathynomus jamesi. The sequence goes on from JAJOZX010003035.1 coordinate 445,972, forward strand.
ATCTCATATACCTAACTAATATAAACGACATAAACTGGACAGATTTGCTTTTCCCTAGAGTCGCATTATATCTAATTCATCAGTCTACTCAACAGATCTTTTTTCATTTAAATAAAATCACTATTTTGAAAGAGATACACTTTTATAAGAAAAAATTGACTTTTTATGATAAGAATCAATATTTTTTTTAGAATAAAGGAAAGTGTTTTAGTCTAAAAAAAACATATCTTATTTGAAAAATTTAATATATTTGAATATTTAATCCGGAAACGAGTATATACATATATATACACACACACACGTAAATATGGAGAAATTTTACAACAGAGGCGATGGGCTCCGTACCTAAACTAACCTAACTCGAACAAGCCTCTTTTGAACCCTTTCAAATGTACAACTTTAGTAGGCGGAGCCTATCGCTCCTTTTGTATAATTTAGCCAAATTTGCATTAATTACAAATAATAATCACCATACCTAAAACTGAAACTGAAATTTTTTATCGGTATTTATACGAAATCAGTTCAGGCCTATTAAAATATTAAGTTACACCTGAAAAGCTGGGAAGAAAACTGCGCTTATTCCGTTTAAATGGTGCTTACGCCATTATAATGGGGAATGGTGAAGGGAGCATTATTGTTGTTGTAAAATTTAACCAAAAATTATGCTAAGTACAGTATAAGGCCAAAGATACTGTACTTTAATAGGCCACATACGATGGTAAAAACAGTTGACTTCACGCTTAACTGAAGGAGATAGTGACTATCAAAAAACTATATATAATATTATATAATACGAGCACAAAAAATTGACATGTTTTGGTAAACTGCTTCGGTTCCAATATACTCTTCCTCAAGAAAGATGTGACGCACTGTGTGTATGCCGATTTTTGCAATCAACTGTGAACACACATACTACTATTGCTGTATCCCGGGTTTGCTTTCTAAATAAGAGAGTAAGAGAAATGCTGACATCAAATTACCTAGAAGCTTTCTCCTGCAGAGTCATGACAGTGAAGGACACATTAATCGAAAACACACACACACACACACACAAATCCATGCAATATTTAGAACCCTTTTTCATATTTGTCGTGGGGCGCTAGCAAATTTTTCCTACGTGTCTTACCCATAAGGTACTCGGGATTAATTGCAAATACAAGACTTATTATTTGCAAAGGATAATTGAATGTTATATATATATATATATATATATATATATATATAGAGAGAGAGAGAGAGAGAGAGAGAGAGAGAGAGAGAGAGAGAGAGAGAGAGAGAGAGCTGCTACATACAGTGAATTCCTCTGGAACAAATCTTACATCATGGTTAGATTAAAGGTTTGCCAAAACTGAATTAAAGTTTACTTTAAAACTGACGCAATTGGAGAGGTCGTTGTTTTCGTAGCTGGGTGTGTTCTACTAAAACCTTCCCTCCCGGGTTTAGATTACCCTAGATGTTTAAGCGATTATAAACGAACATAGTACTTTTATTTACAGAAAAAAATAAATGCCTTTAATCTATATATATATATATATGCAAATAACTGCAATGACCGCGCAGTATATAAATGAATAGAAACGACATAAGTATTAAGGAACGTTTCTGCATTATTTTTCATCATTTTTCATTATTTCGTTATCTCTCCTCCTCGTGTGCAGAAACGTTCCTTAATACTTATGTCGTTTCTATTCATATATATATATATATTATATATATATATAGTGCTCGAAGTGGACGGCAACGCGGGGGTGTGCACACCCCCACTTCTCTCAATTGGTCAGCAGCACACCCTTACTTCTTTGCTGGAAAGAAATGCGGGGAAACACGCACCCCACTTCTTGAATTAGTGGGGTACGAAAGCGCGCGAAATCTATACATGCTGGAACCAATGAACGTCCAATACGTAGTTCTATTTTAATGTAGCATATTTTTTTTTGTTTAAAAAATATTATTGAATAAATTTGCACTTTAATTACCTATTTTTATATTTGAAATACCTATTTTTATATTCTATGCCATAAACAAAATTTTTTTATAGAAATATCTTGATGTAATCAATTATATGCAATTAAATAGAGATTTATAAATACATTTTTATGTCCCTTTACACGAATAAAAAAAGTTAACCGTATATTAACTTATTTTGCAACATATAATTAACAAAACTAATAGCTAATTTTTAAAATTTAATACGGTTTTGTATGCTTGAAAAATTGAACTAAACTTAAGTTATCGTGTTAGAATGCCTTTTTATATATATATATATATATAGGCTATACACACACACACACAGGGTGAATCAAAAGTCTGGAAACACAGGAAGTATGCTTTTCAATGCAAATATACAGATATATTTGCATTGAAAAGCATAGTTCCTGTTTCCAGTCTTTTGACTCACCCTGTATATATATATACACCTCGTAATTTTTAACCTTACAGGTGTTCTGTGCGATGATTCTTCATTTCACTCAGATCGGGCTTGTTACCCCACCTCTCGAGTTGACCTGGTGAACGAGTGAGTTGGTTTCTCCCGCTCTCCATTTCACATAGCCAAGTACACCCGGCTCATCTGGAATGGTTCTGAGCCAAGTGTTTAGTCTTTTCTTGAAGATCTCCACATCTACATCACTCGTATTCCGTAGTTCCTTGGGCAGCTGGTTGAAATGTCTTGGCCCTCTAACAACAAAGCTATTTTTTTTCAGAATATATATATATATCATTTCGTGTCCAAAAACATTATCTTTTAAAGGCCATTGTGATTAAATTGTTCTTTCTTTTGTTATTTTTTCCAATCGCTATTATTTATCCTGATGGGATTTATCCCAACTTAAAAGCTTTACTTTCTTTAGATTAAATTTTTGTTTCATTTATTTGTTATTTTATCACTTTCGCGACAAAGGACAGCAATCGATTGTGACGTGATGTGAAATGGTAGAATTATACAGTAAAAATAAAGGATTTTACTGTTTGAGTCGAGGATAAGCGTTTCTTCAATATTTTCATTGGCTTCATGTGTACGATAATTAAGGGACCACCTCGGTCAATTCGTTCGAAATACGTAATTTTTATCTTTCTGTTAAAAATGTTGGGTGTTAATTTTAGTAATATTATATTCTCTCTTAAAGTAATATTATTATTTCTGGTCATTTCTATTCGGATCATAACAATAATAATAATAATACATAAATAATGAATTTAACGCTTTCAATATAAAATACATGACAAATCGTTACGGGAGTTTTCAGCATTAATTATAATATAATTAATTGCAATAATAAAGATACAATTTTTAGAAATAATTGTTATAATCATAATAATAATAATAATAATAATAATAATAATTTATTAATTACTAATTGTGATCATCATAATTTTATTTCATCGACTGGATCATACCGAAATTAGAAGTAAAAATATGGTGAATGGTAAAGATATTTCATATCTTGTAAAACATTAATTAGTGTGAAATAACGAAGGCAGCTAGTTTTCAAATGAAATAATGGTTAAATAGTAATTAGTATTTCAGAAGATAAAGTAAATAGTTTCCTATTACATTATTCACAGGATCTATTTTGCATTATTAGTCAGTGCAATGTATGAAAGAATTTACTTATTTGGCTCCTCATGCAGTGGCGGATTCAGGATTTCTCATTGGGTGGAGGGGAGCCACGGGTTTACCAATCAAAAGGAACGTAATATGATGACTCATAACAATGGTGGTTGGTGTAGTATTTTGATTTTCCTTCATTTCCTCATCCGTTGACTTGATCATATCTGAAATTAGAATCTCTTCCAAACATGTTTTTTCCGCCCTATCTGCGCTCAACTCTAGCAAGGCATAGGCTACGGTCCTGATGGTGTCTCACCTGTTGTTCTCAAGAACTGTGCTTCTGTGCTGACACCGAGCTCAGGTAAGCTCTTTCGTCTTTGTCTTTTATCTGGTACTTTTTCCTTCCTGCTGGAAGTTCGCTTTCATTCAACCTGTCCCAAAGAAGGGTGACCGCTCTCGACCTCCAACTATGGTCCCTGGCGTTCATCAGGGCTCTATCCTGTGATCCACTCTTTTCCTTTTATTTGTCAATGATCTATTAAGTTGCACTCCCTGTCCTCATCCACTCCTATGATTCCACCCTTCACTTCTCCACCCGCTTCAAAAAGCGTTCCTCTCAACAGACACTCAATACTTCGCGTGGGGCGTGATACACCTGACCTCTGATATTTCTACTATCTCTGATTAAGGCAGAGAAAACCTTGTGGCTTTCAATGCCTCAGAAGCTCAGTTCCTCCATCTGTCTACTCGTTACAATTTTCCACACGACTATCCCCTTACCTTCAACAATACACACCTCAATCCTTCCTCTTCTCTTAACATTCTTGGCGTTTTCTTTCCTCGCGACCTTTCCTGGAAAGATCACATATACTCTCTTTCTAAAATAGTTTCTAAGAGGTTAAGTGTGCTGTACCGGCTCCGCGGTTTCTTTACCCCATTCATTTGCTGTCTCTGTACAAGGGTCTTGTCCGCCCCTATGTGGAGTACGTTTCTCATGTGTGGGGTGGCTCAACCCACACAGCTCTATTTGACCGAGTGGAATCAAAGATTTACTTTCTTTAGATTAAATTTTCGTTTCATTTATTTGTTATTTTATCACTTTCGCGACAAAGGACAGCAATCGATTGTGACGTGATGTGAAATGGCAGAATTATACAGTAAAAATAAAGGATTTTATTGTTTGAGTCGAGGATAAGCGTTTCTTCTACTGACTGTCTTCAATCCCTCTCTCTCTTCGCCGCAGTGTTGCCTCATTCTCTCTTTACTGTCGCTATTATAACGGACACTGCTCTTCTGAACTCTATAATTGCATGTCTCCTCCTTTAAGGTGAGCACGTAGTACCAGACTTTCGATACATTATCATTCCTTTTCTGTCCAACTCTCTAACGCAAGAGTTAATCAGTATTTTCAATCTTTCATCTACTCAACCGGTGAAATCTGGAACAATCTTCCTCATTCCCTCTTTCCCCCTGTCTATGACCTCCAATCTTTTAAACGCAGAGTGTCCAGGCATCTCGAAAACCCTGGACCTTAATTCTGGTTCTCTTCTTTCCCTGTGGGATGGGCGTTTTGGGAGGCATTCGCCCTTGTCTCCTTCTTCCTGCATAAAGAAATATTACAAAGGATGTTTTCATTAATTATATTTTTTATATATATATATTTTCCACCATGCGAAGTAACCTCGGCACCACTGCCCCCTTCCCCTTTCACTTACTTGAATCCGCCACTGCCTGCATGTATCTTATTCAAAGCTGTATAAACATTTCATGTCAGGTATTATATATATAAAAATCAAATTGCTTTGTATTTACCTGACATTTATCTTCTAAACTTTTAACCCCGAAAATTATCAGGTTGGAAGATAAGCGTTTCTAGCCTTCGTGTGAAATTGCCAGACCTTTATCTCTTATATAGACCATTACAAAAAATTATAACGCGTTTCAGAAATAAAGATTTTTATACAAATTATAATTAGAAAAAATATAGTAATTTTAAATCAAATTTGGACATTTAAGGATTCTTTTGTTTTATATATAGTTTTTTAAACAGTTATTCTGCATGTAATCATTATCTAAATTACCCGGAAAGTTAAATGATTTAATATTTAAAAATGTGTAAAAAAATCCTTTTTAAATTAAATATTTTTTAATTCCATATTCTCTGTCTGTCTGTCTGTCTCTCTGCCAGTGAAAAAGTAATTACATTTCAAGTTAACATATTCTGTGGCTTTCAAAATATTTAATGTAAATCAAGTAGCTGGTGGTAAGTGGCGGGAGAGAACTTTAATTTTTAGGTAATCTTGGTCTGGGAGGGACAGAAACATATTTTCTGTCCTCCCAGTCTTGACCCTCCAGACTGATTAGTGTAAGTTAAAAAGTGAAATTTAATGTAGGTATAAAAAATGTTTCGCGATGATAACATACAAATAAAATGGAATTATTTTTTATCATTTGGTGAATGATGATGTTTTTTGGTAGATGAAATTAGTGGATTTTTTTTTTTGTTCAAGATTCGTATCAATTTATTTTTATGATAATTTCCACTCCTTTTTTTTAATTAAATGTTAAGGGAGTAATTAAGTTTGAATTATATTATACATATATTTAATCTTTTTGGATCTTTCCCTTTTGTAGCACTCCCAATTTCTTCTCCTTGACAATTGGTTAGGTTAAGTCGTGATATTTTCGTTAAAACTAACGAAAATATCACTACATAAACCAACCAATCGTCAAGGGCGTACAGTTGACCTAACCGGGCATTCAATTAACCGAAAAGAACAATAGGGGTGCTATAAAGGAAAAGATCCACCATTTTTTATTTTTTTATATATAATAATAATAACTAGTGTCCACAAGCTATTCAATTTAGTTTTGCAACGTATACTACAAGCAGTGAAGTTCCTTTTGCCACGAACATTTTTAACTTTTGTTCCGTATTGAATATGAAAATAGGTTGACCACAGAAAGCCATCGTGGCAAAATTATGTCTTTTATTGTAGGCAAATTAATTTTTATTATTCTTTAGTAACAATAAATTGCTTAATTCAATCTATAAATGTAATTTTCATTATCGGGTAATGTACAGGGTGGCCACAAAGTCCCTTTGCATGAAAAACAAGGCCAACATACAGATATGCTGTAATTTCACTGCATAGAGACTGTGTGGCCACTCTGTAGACCTGCCACTAGTAGCTGTGTGTAAGGTCCCACACTGGACTTCTAGGGCTAGCGAAAGGCCCTTCTCAGAATTAGGTTCCTAACTGGGGACCGCATAGAATTTAACCGGGAACTTACTGGCTCTCTTTTTTTTAACTCTACAGGGTGGCCACAAAGCCTCTTTGCATGTAAAACAAGGGCAACATTACAGCGTATTCAAGGGCAACATTACAGCGTATTCAAGAGCTGAGTCTATAAAAAGATGACCTCCCCCCCCTTTTTTTTGGAGCGTAAGTGCTATGGTTTACTTGGTTTATTTTGCTTCATTCAAACATTGCCCAGGATCAAGTTACGACCAACCTTTCAGTAGTTTGCGTGCGTATCTCTCTTTTGGAATTTGATGCAAAAGAATCTTTTGTATCCTCCTCAAGAGTCCTTATGTTCGTATATCTTCAAAGATTTGAGTCATAACCAACTGTCTTCTATTTTCTGTCATTTTTACAAATCTACACAAGTTTATTGTAAAGTTTCCAAATTTCCATTATCCCTTTTTCTTTGCGTGTTTATGAAGTTTAAACTTCACATATTAATGTAGATATTGACGAAACAAAAGCTCTTTTACAATCTTGGTATGATGTTTGCTTTTCTCCTCTGTGAGAGCTTCTATATACAGTATATCTCTTGTTATTTTTGTAAATATTTAGGCATCACTTTACGCTGACATTATTTCACCTGCAATTGTTTTTCTTTGTTTATACGACTTTTTTCGTTACAAACTGTAGTTCTTGATGGTTGCTTAGAAATTCAGTGGTTCCCAACCGGTTTTGGCTTATGGCCCCCCTTAGGAACCTTATTTTTTCCCGTGGCCCCCATAAGCATTATTTTCAGTAGGTAATATGCAGATTTAACTCTATTTTACAAAATAACATTTTCCTGTGGCCCCCTTCAAATGTGTCATGGCCCCCAGGGAGCCATATGGCCCCCGGTTGGGAAACACTGGGGCCTTAGATGACCAATTCTTTTTGAAGTCTTTGACTTAATATACTGAAGTTCTAGACCAGCTTTACCAGCAATACATACTCCTCAAAGTTTGTGTATATAATTATTCCATTATAACATCTAATGAAAGTCTCAGCCAGGTCTCGTATAAGTTTTGTTGGCATTTTTAATGCTCTTATAATAATGATCAGTCGGGGAGGGGGTCAGAAACTAGCGTCATCGTGATTTGGACCCCCGACCTCATTGTCTTCACTTAGCTTATAGGGAAACGGTGTTACCCATTAATGAGCTACGGACGCTGGCCGTTGATATTATAACTCTTCCCCTATATACATAGTGATCCGAAATAGGGAGGTTCTCCGAACGTTAAATTCGCGTTGGCTTAGGCTATATAAATGCTTTTCTTCTAAACGGTGAGAATTTGGTCTAATAAAACGTTTTAAGACGTTTTATTAGGTACATGAGAGTGCTACTAGTAATTGGCAACGTTTTTGAACTGACTCTACTTTCGAAGGGCTGCAGGTAGTTTTTTGTAATCACAAAATCAAAATTGTTTTAAATATTTGTAAAAGTTTCGCCACACCTATTATTTAAAAAAAATAAGTGTGGTCACATTAACAGCAGGCCTGAGCACTGCGCCAGTTTCTAGCTCTTCTGATTGACTATTATTATTATTAACCCTAAATGATTCCAATTCGGGATTAATAATAAACAAATAAATAAACAATGATTGCCAAGATAATAAACATTTATTTCACCCGATAACCACTTTAATACTAAAATAATGCAAGAAATTCCTTCATTAAAACCCATTCTAATACCCAGAAAAATAAAGCTAACTCGGAAATTCATTAGCGTTCTTCATCGAAAAAAGCTTAGCTCCTACTAAATATTCATTCAGGAGCTGATCTTAAAACCGTAAAAATTAAATTATGGATTTTTTTTTTTTAATTTCAAATCTAAAAGAGATAAAAATGGAACGAAAATAATTCAAAATATTATGTTCTCATTTTATCATTTGTTCTCATGAATATAATTATAATTTAAATTATTTTATTCTGAAATGTTAAAAAAAAGAAAAGAATTCAATTAATTCACTTTTTCATTATTTTAAACTAAAGGTAATATTCTACATAGCAGACAGATAGTATAAATTTTCAATGGTTCGAGAATTTTTCAGGAAGAGATAAATCTCGTGACTAATTGAAATTTGAAATGAAGTTGACACTTATAATATATAATAATAAAAGTAAGTCATTGCTTGCCAAAAGTGTGTGTGTGTGTGTGTGTGTGAGAGAGAGAGAGAGAGAGAGAGAGAGAGAGAGAGAGAAAGATTATAGATGAAACGGAAGGTAAAGACAAAGAAATAAAAGAGAATTATTTATATCTAAGCTATTGACTTCTCCTCAGCGAAACGGAGCTTACACATGAAAAGAAGAACCAACACAACAGCAAATATTTTCGTTTATGTTTTGTACTTCAGACGTTTCGATTTGTCGAAACGTCTGAAGTACAAAAATAAACGAAAATGTTTGCTGTTGTGTTGGTCCTTCTTTTCATATATATATATATATAATATATATGTTACAGTCAATGCGTGAAACCAGTCATTTTCGGGGGTAAAGTACTTTAAAGTTTCAGACGTTTCACGTTATGTGTGTGACCTTTAATCACTTCGTGAAGGTTAGCTTACAATAGGTTGGTTATAAGTTAGGTTAGGCTAGGCTAGGTTAGTAAAGCGTAATGCCTGTGATTAAGGGTCACCGCATTACGCAAAATGGATAAAACCTTTAGGCAACATACGTGAAATAACTGGTTTCACACATTGACTGTAACATATATATATATATATATATATATATATATATATATACAGGGTGTTTCAGGAGGACAGGTCAATACTTCGGGAGGTGATAGTATCGGTCATTGTGAGAAAAAAAAGTTCATATGAACATGTGTCTAATTCTGAATGGTTACGGAGATAGAGCTGTTTGAATCTTATGCGCGCGCAGCTCTTCCTCTCCCCGCGGTGGTCCCATTCAATGGTCACCAAGGTCTCCAGACCTCTCTCCGTTAGATTATTGTTTGTTGGGGTGGATGAAAAGTCAAGTTTACAAAAGAAAGGTGGATACACGAGACGAATTGCTTGCGCGCATTTTGGATGCTGCTGCCCGCATAAAGGAACGTCAAGATCAACTCAGACGAACAACACGCGATCTTCGCACACGAGTTGCAAAGTGCATTGTGGATAACGGTGGGATTTTCGAAAACGTATTGTAAACTGTAACAAATTTGTCATTTCTCTATCTGATACCATTTAAAATGCCAATGTTTAAACATTAAATATTAGAAACAGTAATTGGTTTCTCTTTCTTGATTACCATTAACAATGCTTTTGTATTTGTAGATTCAAACAGTTCTATCTCCGTAACCATTCAGAATTAGACACATGTTCATATGAACTTTTTTTTCTCACAATGACCGATACTATCACCTCCCGAAGTATTGACCTTTCCTCCTGAAACACCCTGTATATATATATATTAGGGTGGTCCAAAACGTTAAAGCATCGACTAAGTTCTCTCCACAAGGTTGGTTTTATGCCTTCTGGTGTGGACAGTATTTGTGCAAAGTTTCACGTTATTCGGTTAATATTTAGGGGTCGCCCCACTTGCCCCCTTTTTGAAAATTTGGGAAAATATATAGACAACTGAATAACTAAATTTTTTTTGTTCTCAAAGAATATGAAAGAAAACAGTAAGACAATAGGACATGATAATGGGTGTATCTTCATTATTTCTTCTGCATCAGAGTCGCCTTGGATGGTATTGGTATCTGTTTTCGGTGGGCGGCTACGAGTTGTAGGAGGTACTGCTTCTGGTCCTCGTTTCGTGTCAAAGTGTCATTGTAGCGTTGTGCGAGAGCAATACTTCGCTCGGCAGCATCATTGACGACTTTCATCTTTAAGGCGCGATCTCTAAGTTCCCTGTAGTTCTTGTCATTTGGCCATTCCCGTGGATCTTTTTGAAGTAACTGGCGCGCTTCCTCCTTACCTCCAACTTTCAAGGCATCAAAGAGGGTCAATGTCCTTTTCGTGACGAAGGATGCCACATCATTTTCAACACCAGCTTCCGCCATGTCGATTCGTCGGGGGCAGCCATTCTTTTGGGGATGTTGGAGGTGTTGAACCATTCTCCTTTTGGTATCAGGATCGATCCTATTATCGAAGAAGGCCAGTCCAATCAGATGCTCCGACAAGTACCACAGGTGGCGTCTTAGAGCTGTCTTCGCCGCTTGTGCAGCTCCTCCGTGTGGATATTTTTCCAGAAGATGCAGCATTTTGAGATCATTGAGAGGAGCTTGTGTCCCCATTGGCGCTTCATGCCAGTACTTGACGTAAATCAGACTGACAAATAAAGCCAGCTGAGTCACGTTTCGTTCTTCGCGTGCTGTGAGCTTGAATTGATAGTGAAAGAGGTAGATTTTGAGCGCATAAATCGCCTTCGCCATCCATCTCGCGTGGTGCATGGGACCCGGAGCTCGGATAAAGAGTTGACCACCAGTCTTTCCCCCCAGGAAGAGCAAAGATAGTTCAAGGAACTCCTTGTAGTCGTCACGAGGTTGGCTTGCCTGAAGAGCGTTAGGTAAGTAAGTGAGCATCTCTTTTCTCATCTCTTGGAGTTGAGGGTTCTCGAACAAGCTGTCCGATACTGAGACAAATGCTTCGTGGGAGAGAGATGGCCATTCCTTTTGAAATCGCTTAAAAGGCCTGTTTCAGGACTTCCTGTTGAGCCAAATATTGAGGCAAAGACATCAGCAAGTACGACTTCAAGTATATGATGTCGACAACCGATCCAAACTAGCTCGTGACCCAATGCTGTCTTCAATCCTGACACAGGCTCCGCGATGTAAACCCGTGTTTGACGCAGTGGTATCGAAGACGAGACCTCTCACATGCTGTTCCACGTTCCATAATTTCATAGTTTGAAGGCATGCCTGGGCCTGTGCTTCTCCAGTTCCTTGTTTCATCTTTGGGACACCAAGCAGCTTCTCCTGTCCATTGAATGTTATAAGGATTGCTATCCGATGCACATTCGTCTTCTTCCCTTCAATGCCGGGGAGAAGCTTTCCGTCCCAATGGAGAAGGACAGGGTCTTCTAGAGAGAATGATTCTAGGTCTTCTCGAGCTGCCTGTTCTCGCCCACTTTCTCTGTAGCGATGAATAGAGCTCCGAGAGCACGTCATCCCAGACAGATCATGCCCCACGGCCTGTAATACAGCTCCAGTTACGAAAACAGCATTCCGGTCAGAAAGATTGGTGCGATCCATTGCTCCAATGACTTCTGGAGATTGGAAAATGTTCGTAACCTTGTTCTTGGGACGCTTTGGTGCCGGAGCTTCAGACGAAGAAGGAATCGGAACCGATGGTCTATAGTCGTCGTCGTCTTGCGAAAAAAGGGAAGAAGAAGAGGAAAGATCAATTGATGACACTCCTGCTTCTTCCAAATCTTCTGTGTTGCTTCATGCCTTGCCTTCCTCTTGGCTTCCTTCTCCATTCTGGATCGCTTTCTGTCCTCTTGTGTAGTCGTTTCCTTATCAATGCCAGCCATGCTGCAAGAATTGACGTCCTTGCGCTGCATGGACAGGAAATTTCGGTCCTCAACGTTGACGATTGTGCTCATGGCATCACTGGTTGCGATGTCAAACAGTTCCTGGATGTCCGCTTTGAAGATGTCTTCATTCATTCTATCGCTGGCACGTTGCCTGGTCCTGTGCTTCTTGAGTGTTTTGTAGCGGTCTAAAAGCTTTGAAAGCTTACGGACACAGGAGTCGATCCGTTGAGTTGGGATCCGCGCTCGGGTCCAGACTTCAATCACCTCTGGCATGCCTGGTTCAGACTGTCGGAGGTGGTTTGCTTTTGATTGATGTGGTGGTATTGCCCAAGAGGAGGGCGTCAAGGCATGTAGGGAGCCTTGACGTGGATAAAGTTCCAGTTGCCATCCCTAGAAGCCAAACTTTTGGAATTGATCGAGTTTGAGCCATCGGACCTACGGAAGAAAAAGTACATTATATAATATATATTCAGAGTGGGGCGACCTCTAAATATTCACCAATCACGCTGCAATTTTGCACAGACCATGTGGACACTAAATGGACAAGAACCACATGTGGAGACTATCTAAGACAATTTTGAAATTTCCCCCTATGGATTTGGACCACCCTAATATATATACAGTATATATATATATATATATATATATTATATATATATATATATATAGTATATTATATATATATATATAATATATATATATATATTATATATATATATAATTACCTTGTTACAAATTAAATGTAATAATGGGGAAGTATTAATTTTCAAATTTAATTACTGTACCATCTCTTTCTCGTTCAGTATTACTGTATCAATATTATCATCAATATTATATTTCAGAAATCTAGTGTAGCCTATACCTTCCGCTTCATGACAGACCAGGAACATATATAAGAGATATTTATAATATAAAAATGGATAAGAGATAAGAATGATCACGTATTAAATATAGCGATGATATGATATATCATTCTTAAAGGAAATACCGTAGATAGATCTCTAATTAACTGTAATGAATGTCCTACTAAAATAATTCCTGGATAGAATGATTTTATTGATCTCCTAAAAACGGAATCTGTTTTAAGATTGTCCATTGATGAATGGAATTTCGTAAGTTGAGTGAGAATAGAGTCCATTAATAGGAATATGTTGAAATGAATCTCGCTATAAAATGGGTATAAGACTGCGCAGATATCATTTTATCCTTTACTGAAGTGTCTGTAAACCAATCAATGCCCAATCAGCAATCAATGAGGGAGCTACGAAGGGGATACTGGATCTTACATCTTTTGCTACAAGGTTTCTTCAGTAAATTGCTTGAATGTAACTCTTATTCTTTGGAGAATTAAAAATGGCTTCTTTTCCAGCCTTTATGTAAACGGTTTGTCCATTGAACACTTCAAGTGTGCCGGGGCCGTGGCTGTGCCCCTGTTGCATTATATTATTAATTATCATTATCAGCTGCCTTATTGTCATATGTTACAGAGTTTACGAGTGAGTTCTGAGTTTGCTCTCAGCTCCTGGCACCGAGTTAGGTTGAGCGGGTCCCTTATCCTGTCAGTACTGGAACTCAGGCGAACCTAGGGGCACACTCACCCCCACAAGGTGAGGAAATGATTTCCGGATGTTACCTGTTGCCCTTACTAACAAAACTGGAGTATAAATTAAATGTAAAACATATTACTTAAAAATCATAAAAGCAACACTTAGTATCGGGGAGGGGGCTTTTTTGTGGGCTTTCGCAGTTGGCCCTTCCTTCCTGTATAAAAAAAAAAAAAAAAAAAACATATTAAATGAGAATTTTATTACAGTATTTATTTCCCCAAATTAATATCTCTTTTATGGGAACAATTTACCAACATTTCAACATTTCAATGCTATGCTACAAATAACGTCAAAATTCATTTATTTTACGCTCTAATGAAAGTCTTGTGAATGCTAGTAATTGAAATTAAAAATATTAATTTCCTATGCCTTTTCTATTAGGGGAAATATATATATATATATATATATATATCGGCGAAAAGGAATGATGTTAGTGTTAACTTCTCTCGGTCCGTTGAGAGAAGGGAATGCTTCTTCTTGGAAGGCTATAAAATGACGCATTACACTTTTGTCCTTCTTTATTTAACACAGAATATTAGAAATGAAATCCTTTACACAACACTTGGTTTAGAGAGAAGTTATTAACGAGAAAATGCTTACATCAAAATAAGCTGAGGGGTCCAGCCCAAACGGCCCACCCAAGGGCGGAACACTCACACCCACTCGAGGCCGAGGCGAGACTCTCACTCCCTACCTCTCGAAGCTGAGGCAGACTCTCTCAAGGCGTGTTCATTTCCTCCTTGAGAAACCCTCGTGGTGCCACGTTCACCAAAGGTTTATTTACTTGTATATTCCTACTCTAATAATGGTATTAACAAGAGAATTGGTATAAAATGATATTAGCACAAGAATTTATAAAAATTGTAGTTTACACTTAACTCTTTTATGTGATTTATAATAATTGAAAAGAACATTTACAATTTAGGAATCTCTGTTTTAAGATTCTAGATGTGGCAAAACTGTTTTCGTTAGGGTTAAGAAAAAGGGCGCCAAGCTTCCCACTGGCAATGAGACACTTTATACAAAATTAAGAATGTAACGGAATCATATTTTAATTTAGATGAACAGAATAATATCTTTTAAAGGATTAATATGTTAATTTATACAAACAGAATGATAAATCTTTAAATTTTAACATAAATTTATTTTCTCGTGGAAACACTTTTCCACATATATATATATATGTTACACTGTAGTGTTTGCATTTACCCTTATTTATTCGGACTATAGTGGCTTTAATTTTCCAGAAGAGTTCCTTGTTCCATGCATGGTCTGTGTGTAACATAAAAGTTTCTCAGGAGATCATTCTGAGTTGTATCATATATATATATATATATATATATATATATATATATATATATATATATATATATATATATATTAATATACAGTATACAGTATATTAGGGTGGTCCAAAAAATGAAATTGAAAAATATATTTCTCATGATATTTGCTCATATTTTGCAACCACTAATGATGTTGAAAATAAAAAACTGGATTGATTCGTGCATATTTAGAGGTGGCGCAACTCGAAGCCTTAGAATCATTATACAGGAGCTCTTATTTGTGCATTTTAATTTTTTACTATATATGTGTGGCTCACCCTAATATATATATATATATATATATATATATATATATATATAATATATATATATATATATATATATATATATATATATATTGTATTATTATATATATATATATATATTATAATATATATATATATATATATATATATACACGATACATCTCAGAATGGTCATCTGAGAACCTTTTATATTACACAGACTGCGCATGGAACAAGGAACTCTTCTGGGAAAATTAAATCATGACCCGGTCATGAACCGTTGCTCACGTTGGGCTTCCATCACGAAAAAGAAAAACTTTAGTATTTGTCATTTACCATTAATTATTCAGACTATAGTGGATTTAATTTTCACAGAAGAGTTCCTTGTTCCATGCATGGTCTGTGTGTAACATTATACAGTATATGAGTATTAGGGATGTACCGAATACTAAAATTCATCGAATACCGAATATTTGGTACAAAACTATTCGGCCGAATACCGAATTCCGAATATTAGTTTTATTTGAGTTATTAGGCGTGACTATAATAAACTGAAACCTTTATCAGTTTGAAGCACATAGAATTAATAGTAAATGAGAGCAAACGCAGCATGTTTTAGCCACCAAAATCCTGCCAGATTCCCATACTCATGAAAAATTTGCAACTGCATTAACTTCTATATTGCAAGAATGGTCAATAAAGAGCGATCGTCTGCATGCAGTTGTGCGAGACAATGGCTGTAATATTACTAAAGCTGTTATCGTTCTCAAAATTACTCCTGTTGCTTGTGCGAATCATACTTTAGCACTTGCAGTTGATGAAGCCCTTCTTAGACAGAAGTCTGTTTCAGAGATATGTGCAATTGCGCGCCCAACCTGTTGCATTTTAATTATTCATCTCCAGCCTTTGACAGACTTAAGGAATTCCAGAAGCAACATAATTTACCCGAAAACAAACTTATAAGAGACGTTATCACCCAGTGAAACTCTACATTCTATATGCTACAACGACTTCTTCAATGAAAAACTGCGTTTGTTGCATACGCCTCGGACTATGACATACTCTGGCAACCTTCAATAATCATCAGTGGACTCTAATTCAGTGTGTTGTAAAGCTTCTTAGTCGATGTGAAAAATTAACGAATGCCTTTTCCTCTGATTCTTCTTGTCTTCACATGGTGTCTCCCGATGTAACAGGTCTCGTGGTATTTTTGCCTAACATAACTGATGATGCAGGTGTTCATACTTATGAAAGACGATTTAATAGAAAATTTACAGAATCGTTTCAGGCAGTGGAAGGCAGACATTACTCGCATGATTTCTCACGTTTTAGAGTCTCGTTTAAAATTTGCTCGCATAACAGTGCCTGAGTTTGTAAAAAATGAGATACTCATTATGTCTGCATCACCTAACGCTAGTCCTCCACGTAATATAACCTATGGCGATGAAGCAACTGATTTTGTTTCACGAGAAGTTCAAGAACCTTTGAAAAAGAAGCAGAAGGTTAATTTATGGAGTTATTTCGATGAAGTTGTGCCTCCACCTATGAAAAATAGTCAGAAAAGTTATCAAACAGAATTAGACATTTATTCAAAGGAGCCACGAGTCAGTCGCGAAACGAACCCTCTTGTTTGGGTCGCCACAATGGTGAAAGATTCCCGAAAGTACTGAAGAGCTGGGTTTTGCTGCGCGCCGCCTGACGTCACCGGGTCTCGATGGATTCGTAGTCAGTGATGCTAACCACTACACCACCGAGGTGCATATGTATATATATATTAGTGTGAGCCACACACACCACACACACATATGGTAAAAAATTAGGATACACAAATAAAAGCTCCTGTAGCATTTTATCATTCTTTATATGTAAAAAAGACCTCAGACCGGAGTTTCAGCCAAATTCATTAATATTTAAGGATGGCACAAATTTGAAAAAATTTGCCACCCCTAAACTGTATAATGAAGTAGTATAGCCGCAAAAGGGGAGAGTGCAAGAATGTTGCAGGTTATTATGTAATGTGCAAAGGGGGGTGGGGGTGTTGCAAAGGGGGTGGGGTGTTGCAAAGGGGGGGGGGGAAACTTGGAGGCGGCGTTATCCCAAGAGAAAGGAGGAGGAGGAGAGAAAGGAGGAGAGGTGTTCACCTGGCGAGGCCAAGTGCCACATTAAGACTTCAGCTCCCAGCCAGTTGGCGTTGTTTTATAGGCTCCTAATCAGCCAGTTGGCGTAAATGGCTTGAGTTGCCAGATACCGCGATACCATTGTATACATTATTATAGACTCCTAATCAGCCAGTTGGCTGTAATTGGCTGCCAGATACCTCTTTTTAGCAGTATTATTGTATACATTATTATTATATACGCCTAATCAGCCAGTTGGCTGTAAATGAGTTGCCAGATAGCGCCATGTATTCATTTAATCGAAGACAGAGTTGCCAGATACCATTGTATACACTATTATAGACTCCTAATCAGCCAGTTGGCTTAGAAGGCTTAAATATTGCCAGATACCGCAATACCGTAGTATACATTATTATATTTCGAATACCGGTAGTAGAAGGCATAACAATAAACAACATTGCATCATTCTTTTTATTAAATATATAGAAAATAAATATACATTTGAGGAATATGCGTATAACAGAAATATATACACACAATTATGGATATATATATAAAATAAAATATACATTTCAAATAAATATACACTTCAATAGAAATATGTACATAACAGTACAGGAGAAATATACACACACACAATTATGGTGATATATAAAATAAAATATACATTTCAAATAAATATACACTTCAATAGAAATATGTACATAACAGTACAGGAGAAATATCACGCAATATATAATATATATATATATATATATATATATATAAACACAAATCAATAGAAATATGCGTATAATCTGGGAAATGTCAAGCAAAATATATATACAATTCACTTTTTTTTCAAAATACTAAACTCTGTCTTAATCGAGTTTACAATTACATCATTATTGCTCTGCATTACGCAGTATATGCGGCTTAATAATATTTCACCGCTTAAAGTATAGGGAAACCTGTATTCCATATGAAGGGCTTTCATATCGTTCAGTACTATTTTTGTTCCCACTTTACAACCGGTTGGTAAGTCATCTTTAAACACGTCTAGAATACAATCAAAAGCACGCACAAAGAGTTCATCGTTAGCTACATTATTAAACACAAGTTTATAAGAACGCTTTTCCAATCGAGGGTTTATTTCTACCGAATGGGGATCTGTCTGTCTGTATACTCTGTATATGTTTTAAAAGCATTATTCCTTTAAGGTCCGATGAGGATTTGACACGAGTTATACAATCTTTTGAAGAATCTCGGAATAGGGAGGGTATACTGATCAGTCAACAATGTCACACCGAAATAATGTAAGTGTTTTTCGATCTTTTTGGGATAAGAAGACAATATATTTTCATAAATTTATTAAATGAAAGAAATCAGTACAATAAACGAATATACCGTTACAAATATACGAACAAAAACATTATAATATACAACGAGTACGTACAATTGGAAAACGGTTTTTTATCTGTCTGCATACCATTTCATCGTTTCGGTGAGTGTGACACGGGTCAAATAAATTTAAAAAATTTATAAATTCTTTATCATTTGACATATGCATGAGAAATGAGACACAGTACATTCCGCAAACATTAGTAAAATATCCCTGCATACGAAATGGGTTCCATACAACTTCGGGAATATGTAACTGAGCGAGAAATTTTACAATAATAGGGTCACTCCAGGGTTGAGTACCGAGTGAATCAAAATAGTACAGGCGCTGTCTATTTTTAAAATAGACAGCGATCCAGTGAATCCCTTCATTACCGAGATGTCTGTGTTCACAATAAGACTACCGCATTCTCGCGTACTTGGCAAACTCAATGTTTCATTCTTCGCAAACACGCCGATAAATTTGGAACGTGTGACTCGCTCCATTACTTTCTGAAGTGTATTAGCATCCATTTTAAAAGTCAGTGATAACGCTTCTAAATCTATCTACTTCTATTAGGGCTTGCGATTCGAGATATACTAGTACACTAATAGGAGCGTCTATAGGCTTGGCGAATTCCAGCCGCACTGAGATGTTACCGCTCTGCTGTGGTGTTAAATGGGTATTTACGCTAGCAGATAAGTCAGGTGTAATGTCAAACGGATAAAGGTTAAATTGATCAATGAATTCTTCCTGCGTTACCCCATTACCAAGCTCATCACAATCACCTGCAATATGGGTCAGATTACTATAGGCTCTGGCACAAAGAGGTAACACAGCGTCTGATGAATAGTCCGTACCCATTGTTCCACCCAAAGCAGTGCCATTAACGTATAGAGTTATATTTTTAAGTCCGAAATTCTCGAATTTAAAGGCACTCTTTTTATATTTTCCATTCACCGAAGCGTGGTCCTGCATGCCGATTAATATCCTTTTAGGAAGATTTCCCAGGGCAATGTTTTCTATCTGCTTCGATGCCAACCCTGCAGGAACCGTATATAGTTTGATCTGCACTCTGTTAATAGGATATTTCACTGTAGGTTTAGTAAATTTTTCTCAATTTCTAGTTGTTTTGGTGAACTTAATTTCACTCGCCGTACGCGGAGGTATGTGTCCATAATGTAAACCACAACGGACTTTGCACCCTCTTCTTGATTCGCATCCAGATTTAAGCAGATCTCAGGACTCGTGCGGGTGAGCTTATTTTCATATCCACCCCGTTCACAAGCAACTTCTCCTGGAAAGTGAAATCTGTGTGCAACCGTCCAAAACACTCGTATATTTTCTTTTTAGAATTTTTAAATTTGTCCTTTATACTATTTTCATCTTTAGTTTGATAATATCCCTCCGCACTTAAAAAGGTAGCTTTCGCTTCTTTGGAAAAGTTGAGGACATTTTCCAAATAGGCTCGTAGATGATAGTACCCGTGCCTGCCGATATGTTGGTCTGATTTAAATATACGTCACACTGGTTGAATATGCGTGCAGAAAGTTTGTTTCAGGGTATACAGCATATTTGTCATCGCAGGCCGTTCCATCAGAATGGGCTATACGTAGCTTAGCGTACATGTGCACACAGCTTGGATCAAAAAAGTAAGGACCTGAGCTGGGTATCACGAATTCTATAGGTGCACTCGGTGAACTAATTGTGTTTAAAGGGTTAATTGTAATAAAATCACTGTGCTCAATAGAAACTTGGGTTGGCGGGAGCTCAAAAAAGGACAGCTCCGATTTACAGCATTGTGAACTACATGGGTGGATGAAGCGTGCCATGGCGAAATAGTGACTCCTCTCTGACAAGTGGTAAACAAACTATGATTCATGAGATCAATATCCTTAGCTTATATCAGTCAAAAAAGTGGTCAACCATAGGTTTCATTCGCTTACAGCATTTCTTTTTTGATAGCCTTTACGTTTAATACCACGTGACCCTTCTTCTTCCGGGGAGCCCTCTTCTTCTTCCCGCCACCACGCATTTTCTCTTTGCATCTTTGATGATTTCGTTCCGTGTACGCTTTAATGTTTTTTTAGAGCTTCTTCAGGTTTAGCCCCGGCCAATATGTCTTCTGCAGTGTTAAGACCTGATTGTAGCGCTTTCCTTCCAAGGTATCTGCACCCCTCTTCAGCAAAGGAACAGCGTACGTAGTATGGATGAAAAAATGGATCCAAGTCCACTACCGCGCTGGTATCGCATCCTCGATAGACGGTGAAAGGCTTTCTATCCATTATAACTCAGTGCGTCGAAAGTGTAGCTTCACTGTTAAGCTCCCGTTACCGAATGGGAAGTTTTCGACCTCAATCGTTCTTATATATTGTGATATTGGTTATTAAATTAGTTGCGACATTCACATAATGGGGCCTGTCATATGTAATACTCAAACTCCTTCCTCTATGGTTGGGGATGTGAGCAATGCGCAGCAGGCGTGCCTGGGTATCCCCAACAAACTGGTGCTCCACTATATTACTGTAAATATAGCACATGTCTGGGGACCTTTCAGCCAATTTCTCCATCTTCAATTGATACATTAATCTGGACAAGTACACTGTGTCTCGTGAAATGTGTCTCTTTGGAAGGCTGCGCTATATCGGCCGTTGGTAGAATTTTGAACTTTCTATGTTCTTTAAGACGTCTGTTAGTCTTTGATTTTAGGATTAGTGTATGTGCAGGGTTGTTTACGATTTCATATACTAAATCATTCGTAAGGTTTGAGTTCTTAAACTCACGTTTAAGCCTCTCACAACATCCTGGCCGAACCATATTGACCCGGCCCTAGTCTTACTTCTGTACTGTAATACCGTGTAATCTTAGTCCGAGCGATGCGCATAGTTTCATCCATAGCTACCCAGCTTTTTCACACTCGTCAATGTCTCTAAGAATCGTAAAAACGGTTTCTTTATGTTCAATATTAAAAAGACGGTGTCCAGCTGAATTTCGCATATCCCCACCTCATACGAATCACGACCCAATTCAATGTGCCCATGGAGTTCTGTTACAAAGTTGGCTAGCGTGTTGTTAGGGTGTACAGACAGGACGAGGAGGACGGGAGTGTGACGTAGAAATGGTTAGGAGCCATGTTGCATACTATTTAAGCTTCATTATTGCATCAGCTTTTATATAGGTGTTGTAGCTTTCTGGGTACCCTAGCCATTTCACCAGGTACATTTTTCTCCTTCCTGAACCTTTGCTTCCTAAAATTTTCTCAATTTTAAACACATTTTTTTCTAAATTAAACGCAACTTTCTGCAATTCCTCGCGGTAAAAGCCTCCTGAGATTTCTTCCCCATTCAATCTTCAATGTAATACATCATTATTACACCTTTAGGTCTCACAGCCCTAACTTTAAAAATCTCGCGTGTCCATCCTTGCTCAAAACCCTTTGCGAATTATTCCCCGAACGCGACAGCCTTACATAATCATTGATTTTGAAGCGCACAGAGTGTGGTGGTGGTGTGGTGGTGGTGGTGGTGGTGATCATCTCTTCTCGGGAGCGTACCTCTTTCTAAAACTTCGTTAGGTGTTGCCCCAATCGTGCGATGGTGTGAGCGGTTGTAGGATGATGCCAATGATTCCAGAATGTCTAGAAATCTGTATGTGTTTTTATGTGTAAAATAACGGTGCATGCGTTCCTTTATGGTGCGCTGAACTCTTTCAGCTAAAGAAGCCTTATGTATAGAATTGGTTGTGTAATAGCTGATATTAAACTCTGTCAACATATTCTGAAAAGCACGGCCTATAAACTCCTTCCCCATATCCGTACAAAAATAGCAGGAACCCTGTTTTCTTTAACATTAGCGTTTTGGTGGCTTTAGCAACTGTTTCAGGTGATTTATTTTTCAGAGGAACTAGCCACAGATATCTAGAGAACA
The DNA here is from genome assembly GCA_023014485.1 of Bathynomus jamesi. Classification (NCBI taxonomy): domain Eukaryota; kingdom Metazoa; phylum Arthropoda; class Malacostraca; order Isopoda; family Cirolanidae; genus Bathynomus; species Bathynomus jamesi. The sequence continues at coordinate 468,870 of JAJOZX010003035.1, forward strand.
CGTCTATTATGAATAGAATGTAGCGGTAACCATCGTTATACACAGAATATCTTTGCATGTCTGTTAAATCTGCTTGCCAAATAGAATCAATCGAGGAAGCCGTTGTCTTGGCTGTTTTAAACCTTTTTCTCACAGGCTTATGAAGCGTATAAGTGTCCTGCTCCTTCAAAAATCTTTCAACATCTTTTTTTCCTACTCCGTAAACACTTCTGTACAGTCCATCTACGCCGCCGTAAGAGGATGGGGTAGAATGTCATAATAGCGTTTAGTTAATACGTTAGCCATTTGCGTATTTTAGAGGCACGTGGGTAGGGTTGGTTTAACCTTCTTGCTCCTCTTCAAGGTGTTACCGCCGGGGGTGACGGCGCCTTCAATTGTGTCACAGGCGTTGCATGTTCCATGTCCTTTAACCTGTTCAGATTTCCTATCAACGTTTTAGGGACATTATTGTTGTAGTCTTGCTTTAATATGCTTCCATCCTGATGGTGATGGCCTATCCCACTTTCTCACCAGATCATGGACAATGTCTACGATATTCGATCCCTGTACCTTGATCCTTCCACAATGATCTCCCCTGTATCGGTCCATGTTATGGCGGGATCCTCATTCAATAGATTATAAAGACTTAAGCCTTTACTCCTCAATGTAAGTGGGAGGGTATTTTTAATACATGTTCGATATGTTGTGTGGCTATTCTTTTTGGTTGGTCAGCTGTGTCGTCGGGTATAGATCCTATGTCGCCATCGTCCCCCGTGCTGTGCCTAATAACCCAGGAATCTCTGTAGGGCTCTTATAATTTTCGTACTCGTGAAGAAATTTCTGCAGAGCTTCTTGGTATAAGATTCTTTTCTCATCAGGTGTTTTTTCACTGTTTAATAGGGCTAACAATTCGCTTTCATTCTTTTAAGTCTGCTTTTACGGGGATCTAGATCCGTGTCTCTTTGCAGTGAGGCGTACACCTCGTGGGGAATCACTACCACTTTCTTCATTATATTAATCTAGTCAGTAAAGGACCCAAAACTGAAAATAAGATGGGGAGAAATGACCCTCCTCTTTGTACAATAATTCGTTTTTTCTTCGCTACAGTTTGGCTTTTACGAGCGAGTGCACGTATTATGTTCTTGTAGCGGCGTAGGCGAGCCTTCTGATGGGTTTTCATTGATACATTGCAATTTATAACGTTAAGACAGATTTCACAGATGCATTTCAAAAAGTCGGCATCGATATTTTTAATAAACATCTGCTGCATTGCCCGGGGCAGTCGATGATAGATTTTTATTAATTCACTGTATTTCTTTAGTCTCTTTGTCATTCTGGAATATACACCGTTTCAGGCTCGTTTTGGAAATATATTCGTTCGCAGAAGCACTAAACGTGTCGCGGATGAAGGTCGCAAAGCAAATATCCGTAACGCGTGCTTGTAGCTTCTTTATAAACTTCCAAAAACTCCCTACGCTGATTCGGGAACATTTGATTGGCTAATACCCCAATTTGTGATACATCTCTACGTTGCGTGAATAAGACTAGATATTGCGTATTTAACGACACATCGCGCATGTATCTATTTTTGAAAATAAATTCTGATTGATGAAGAACACGCTTATGTAAGATGGTGGGGAATACTGTAAATGTCTCGGCAAACGTTTTATCCATCTCCAACATGAGATCGTCAATTACAATGATTGTATGTTCATTTCCCTTTAACGAATTAACGTCATATACGCCTTTGTGGAACAAAATATCATCTTGGTACTCGTTGAACACTGATTGATACGTCGAATAGCACCATATAACTTTACGCACAAATTTCGAGAACATCTCCCCTTTTCTTTAATGATTTTAAGCATAAACACAGTTTTACCACATCTGTAGGTCCAGATATAATACATGTGGATGGGCTCGTGAATCTGAATTTTTCTACAGAGTACATTTCTAACACGTCACACTCCTAAGTGAGTCATTTACAAAATATTACAAATTTTGAGTGCTGATCCTTATATTTCTTCTCCCACAGAACCGTGAATGACGATGAGGTAGAGCAGCCCATCATTACGGATGACCTCGACGACAGTGTAGTTGTGATCTCCTTCCCTGAACCCTCACCAGCGATACCGGTAACACGTCCAAAGCGGAGGTATGAGATACCCACGTCAGGTAAAAGCGACCGAAATACGCGTCTGTTGCAGCGGTAATAGATCCCCAACCCTCAACCTCTTACGCAACAACACCCCAGCAGCACCTAATATATCCCCTTATTCATCCGCCGCCCCCCGTTCTGTTAAGTCTACAATAATAGAGCCCCAACCATCAACCTCCACGCAACAGGGCCCCATCAGCAGCACCTTCCGCTAATATATCCACTAATTCATCCCCCCCGTTCTGTTGAGGATGGTATAACGCTGGGAATTGGTGCGATCCGCAGCCCCCACCCCAGCCTTGACTAGAAATCGGTATAGAGTCAGGGTAGACCCTAGAGTCATGTATAGCAATGGTATTGAGCGCGGACTACGCAGGGTTGTAGAGCGTATTATAGAGTTTGCTCTTCAGAACGTGACGAGCGTGAAGTCAGGACGAGAATGTCCTTTGGATTCGGGTCAGATGACGGTGATGTAGACGATTATTGGGTGATAGTGCCATTTAGACGTTTGGCGGCTGAAGATGTAGAATATATATTAGGGCGTATAATGCAAGCCGCCCAAAGTAGTATAGCCTTCAATATGGACAACTTCACGGTAAATATTGACCATGTATACCGTGTTGCGGGTCATAGTGCCATACCGTATACTCTTAACTTCAATTCTCAAGCTATTTATAGACGGCATATAAACGTCGATCGTGCTTGCGGCTTTATAGCAGTACTCTTAGCACGTATGTTTACTGTACAAAATACACGAACTCAAAAAATTTGGTTGCCTACAGTCGTGGAGCATGCCCGTAAACTAGCTGAAGACTGTGAACTTGAATTTGACTGTAATATGGGTCCTGAAGAGCTGAGAAGGGTAGAACAGGAAATGAATGTCCGCATAGTTGTGTTTGGGTTGGATGATCGTCGTAGGACTGTGTATGTTTTTAAAAGCTGTGTGAGAGATCGTACAAGGCCCCTACTTATTTTAGGATGTCAGGGACAACGTATCTCCCCATCCGTAATATAAGGTGGCTTTACGCGAGTTATGACAAAAGTCGAAAATATGGGAGACATCATGATTTGTGTAAGGGGTGCCTCGAGTTTGCGGATGATATAGTGAGACATTGTAAAGAATGTCACATGGTATGTGAGCAGTGTAAAAGCACCAAATGTGAAAGCCGTGTAGTTGAAGCTGAGAAGAGAGACTGTGATGTGTGTAGACGCACATTTTTCAATAATAGCTGTTTTGATTTCCATAAATCAATTGGCACGTGCAGGAAAATGAGAATCTGTGAATGTGGTATGTTTCACACAATGGATAATTGGGGAAAATTTAAGCACAAGTGTGACGTAATTCACTGTCCTACATGCCAGGAGGAATATAAGGCGGATGGAGTAAAGCATGTATGTTATATGAAAGATGCTAAGCCTAAAAATAACCCCTGTATAACTGTATACTACGATATAGAAACATATACGAACGCTGAAACCAAAGAGGTAATTCCACATTTACTTGTGAGCCAGACTATCTGTGATGAGTGTATGGATATCGAATGTGACGAGTGCCCCAAATGTGGTAAACGGACAAAACGTTTTTAAAACGAATGTCAGCGATAGTCCTGTGAAACTATTTGTGTCCTATATTGTCAAGTTAGCCGACAAGTTCAAAAAAATGACTGTGTATATTCTCGCCCATAACGGGGCAAAGTTTGACACGCAGTTCCTTTATAAGGAGTTGCTTGAACACGAATCCTCTGAGATATTTACAGGTGATCCATGAAAAGAGGCAACAAATTAATACAGATGCAGATAAGAGGCAATGTACAATTTAAAGATACTTTATTATTCACTCCTTGTAAATTAGCAAAGCTACCCAAGGTGATGGGAGTAGCAGCTGAAGTTTCCAAAGGATACTTCCCATACACTTTCCTCACCAGCGAGACTTTAAACTACGTAGGCCCACCACCCCCAAACATTATTTTGACTGCATGGATGAACGTGAAGACTTTGATCGATACTACGACAGTTTTAATGAAAGTAAACCCTTATAATATAGCTGATGAATGTGAGCGTTATTGCGTGAATGATGTGCGCGTGCTTAGAGTATGTTTCCAGGCCTTTAGAAGGATGTACATAGCCCGTTTCAAATGCGATCCACTGCAAGTCGCAACCACCATCGCATCATTATGTTTTACGGGTTCAAGAATAACTTCATGCCGAAAGACACCTTAGCCATTATTCACCGAAACAATCCCGCAGTTACGGGCACAAGGCTATTTACTGGCTCATACACCTACAGCAACAGACAGGTGTATACATAAAGCACGCCCGCAACACGGGTGAAGTACCCATTAAGATTAATGGACGTGTTTTTTGGGTTGATGGGTTAAGTGAAAACCGTGTCACTGGTGTGAAGACTGTTACTCCTTTAACGGTTCCTGGTGGCATGGATGCCCCGTCCTGAGTGCGGAGTCACCGGAGATATCAACGGTAGGTCTCCTGCCGACTGTCTTACATCGACCCGCACCCGCGATCAACTTATAGGATCACAGTTCACTCACAAAGTCTTGTGGGAGCATGAATATGATGCACGGATGGAGACAGACGAGGTGTACCGTGAGGAAATAAAAGCGATCAAGCGTTCAATGGTGCTGGATCATCTCAAATGTGGTGATAGCTGTTTGGAGGACGTACAAATCCTTTCAGACTATACTTCCCACCTACGGAGGGCGTGAAGCTCCATTACTACGATTTCTGTTCTTTATACCCATACGTGATGAAGAGCAATCCGTACCCCGTGGGCGCTCCTGAGAAACTGGTGGGGCCTAGCCTACCATCCATCAATGAATTTTCAAAAAATTTGAATGATCATTACTTTGGGATCTCTTTCGTAGACGTACTCCCCCCACGCAATTTATGGATGCCGATCTTACCTGTCGTTATCGACGACAAGCTCATGTTTCCCCTGTGCGTGAAGTGCGCGGAAGAGGATAACGGCGAATGTAACCATATACCCCACCAGCGTAAGATCAGAGGCGTATATACAAGTCCTGAGTTGGCCCTAGCCGTGCGCCATGGTTATAGAATACTGAAGATACATGAGGTGTGGAGGTTTCAGAAGCTACCCAACCTTTTCACACCATATATAAACACCTTTTTGAAGGATAAGGTTGAGGCATCAGGGTATCCGCGAGGAGTTGATACCGAAGATGAAAAGTCTGCCTATATTAACGTTACCGCGACCGCGAAGGTATACAACTTGATCGTGTCCAAATTGTAAAGAATCCTGGCAAGCGCTTTAGTGCAAAGTTGTGTCTAAACAGTCTATGGGGAAAATTTGCGCAGAATACCGGCAGAGGGAGCATTCATTTGGCACAAAGTTATAGCGATGTCGGATTATGCCAATGCCCCGATAAAGAGGTCATGGAGATCGTAAATGTAGGTAATACTTACGTAATAAAGTACAACAACACTGAATTTGCCACAGATACCTCAAGGGTTACAAACATACTGTGGCCAGCTTCACAACAGCCTACGCCCGTATAAAACTTTGGGGTCTAATGCATTCTCTTGGGCGGAGAGTATTGTATGCCGATACAGATAGCGTGATATTCACAGAGAGGGAGGGTGAATACATGCCCACTATTGGGGAGTTCCTCGGCGAGCTCACTGATGAGATCAAGGATGAGTATGGGGACAACGCATACGCCGACTCTTTGCCTCAACAGGACCTAAGACTTATGGGGTACGGGTCAGGGTGGGGGATGAAATGAAATATATCGTGAAGGCAAAGGGTATTACGCTCAACCATGCGAATCGGGAGGTTGTTAACTTTGAGTCGTTGAAGGATCTAGTATGTTTGGATGAACAACCTCACCAACTAATTGTAGGCACCCACAATTTCGGGCGCAGAAGCTGGAGGCGTGAAGGAACTTAGGGTACGATGGTGTGCCGTAACACTATAGGAAACGTTACCAGTTACCTGGTACCTATGATACCGTACCCTTTGGATACCAATGATGCTTCTAACTCACACGTCTTGTATATAATCGTATCTATTTGTAAATATATATATATATATAACTTGAATATCTCGTTTATTAAATCGTATTTGTAATATATATAACTTGAATATCTCGTTTATTAAATAAATCATGTTTCAAATAGCGTTTCACTTTCTCCTTTGTGGTGTGTGTGTGTGTGTGTGTGTGTGTGTGTGTGTGTGTGTGTGTGTAGGTGAAAGTTCTAAGCTCCGCCCACTGTAAGACCGTGAGTCATGCTACTATCTGGGAGTCCCTGCGTGGTCAGTCGACCGCAGTAAGCCCGAGAGATCAGACGTGTATTCAGATCAGACGTGTATTCAAATGGCTACCTTTAATATTGCTTGTACAACGTTTACGAAATGGTATTCAGTAAAGTGCCAGGATGTGGTGGATACCGAAAAACTTCCTATTCATCCCTCCTATGCCTCTTTTAAAAACACATTGGATTGTGCGAAGTTCCAAGATGTACAAATACTATACGGATGTTCTGGTGAGACCGTTGAAGGCTTTCGTTGCACAGACGATGTGCTGAAGTATACTGCAGAGCTAAACTTTATAAAGTCTCACATACACCGTGAAGTAAAAGAAACAACGCGTGCAGAAGAGAAGCAGCAGGTATGGATAATGAGTCTTGCTGATGGGTGGTGTGACAAGCGGTATTACGTCATGCTACACCATGTCGATTACTCATACCCTACGACTGGAAATGTGAATCTCGTGATCATGGACAATCTTAAGTATTTTTATCACTATATTAACGTATATCATGATGAGGTTCGTAGTGAGGTTGTGGCTAGTGCCCTGCGTGAATTTTTAACAGAGTTTAGAGACGAGTATCGTTTGATGGGCAGAAAGGAAAAATATGAACATATGTTCCTCTCAAATAGTGCGCCGGAGTGTGGAGATGTTTAGTAAAATGTTCTAGTTCTTATCCAAACTGTCTGGTGCGTAGGCTGGTAGTGATATTCTTGTACCGGTTACAACAATTCGACTCGCGGAACAAGCCCATTCACGTATTATCGAGTCAGCCGCCCGTCGAACCATTCCTGCCTACCTGCGTGCCTCACACGGCTCATAGTTATCTCAGAGCTTGAGCCGAGTGGACGTGCGCTCTTCGAATACGATGGAACTTCCTTTGAGCAGCATTCTCAACGCCTCGTACGATGTGTCCGTGACGAAATCGTTGCGCGTGTTCAGGCGTAATTCCGGTACCATTAGCTATGTACTGGAAACGGAATGTAGACGACAAACAAACGGGTTTATTTAAGTATCGAGGAGATGAATAGAATCTTTGTGATAGTTGAGAAGTGGAGTGAAGATCGTCATAAAATACCTGCTAACGTAGGTACAAGAAGAGAGCAGATTAGTGACGCACCCTCATACGCCGTTGTATGTACGTTGTGTATAAATAACGATCTGCCGTGCATTGATATACGGTTGATGTGGAAGATGCTTCTGATAATAACGCTCTTATTCCTACGCGAAACCGTTTCATCCTCGACAGAATGTTTGAAATCGTCGGATTCAGTAAACTGAAACCTATATTAGACGCGCGTGTTACGGACATGCTTTATTTTGATACAGTACTTGAATACGCATACACCGCTCTGCTCGATGGGTTTACCGAGTGTAGGACTGGTGAGAATGGTCTAGTGCTGGATGTTTATTTAAAAAGTTTAGACTCTTTGAAATACCATGAACTTTGGTACAAAGCAATTGATCGGTACAAGGCTGAGCTCACCTACACCGTTCACCCTGAAGAACTATTTCTTTATATAACGCGCAGTTGTCGTAACGATTTAGAAGATTATTTCAATTGCCGCTATGTTGAGTGAGTTCACGATTGAAAAGCTCGAGTCGGTAGAAATAAACCCTCGATTGGAAAAGCGTTCTTATAAACTTGTGTTTAATAATGTAGCGGTGAAATATTATTAAGCCGCATATACTGCGTAATGCAGAGCAATAATGATGGAATTGAAACTCGATTAAGACAGAGTTTAGTATTTTGAAAAAAAAGTGAATTGTATATATTTTGCTTGACATTTCCGATTATACGCATATTTCTATTGATTTGCGTTTATATATATATATATATATTTGCGTGATATTTCCTGTACTGTTATGTACATATTTCTATTGGTGTATATTTATTTGAAATGTATATTTTATTTTATATATCACCATAATTGTGTGTGTGTGTGTATTTCTCCTGTACTGTTATGTACATATTTCTATTGAAGTGTATATTTATTTGAAATGTATATTTATTTTATATATCACCATAATTGTGTGTGTGTGTGTATTTCTCCTGTACTGTATGTACATATTTCTATTGAAGTGTATATTTATTTGAAATGTATATTTATTTTATATATATATCCATAATTGTGTGTATATATTTCTGTTATACGCATATTCCTCAAATTATTTATTTTCTATATATTTATAATAAAAAGAATGATGCAATGTTGTTTATTGTTATGCCGTCTACTACCGGTATTCGAAATATAATAATGTATACAAAACGGTATTGCGGTATCTGGCAATATTTAAGCCTTCTAAGCCAACTGGCTGATTAGGAGTCTATAATAGTGTACAATGGTATCTGGCAACTCTGTCTTCGATTAAATGAATACATGGCGCTATCTGGCAACTCATTTACAGCCAACTGGCTGATTAGGCGTATATAATAATAATGTATACAATAATACTGCTAAAAAGAGGTATCTGGCAGCCAATTACAGCCAACTGGCTGATTAGGAGTCTATAATAATGTATACAATGGTATCGCGGTATCTGGCAACTCAAGCCATTTACGCCAACTGGCTGATTAGGAGCCTATAAAACAACGCAAACTCGGCTGAAGTCTAATGTGCACTTGGCTCCTGCCAGGTGAACACCTCTCCTCCTTTCTCTCCTCCTCCCCTTTCTCTTGGGGGATAACGCCGCTCCAAGTTCCCCTCCCCCCACCCTTGCAACACAACCCCACCCCTTTTTGCAACAACCCCACCCCCCTTTGCAACGACCCCCACCCCACTTGCAACATTACATAATAACCTGCAACATTCTTGCACTCTCCCCTTTTGCGACTATACTACTAATGATACTAAGGTTTCAAGTTGCGCCACTTATAAATATGCACGAATCAATCCAGTTTTTTATTTCCAACATTATTAGTGGTTGTGAAATATGAGCAAATGTCATGAGAAATATATTTTTCATTTCCATTTTTTTTTAACCACCCTAATATACTCGTATATATACAGGAGCTAGACAAAATAATGGAAACACTCGCATTTTCGGTGCTGTATTTTCTGGTATAATTAATTGCGTTATATAATTTACTAAATTCGTATGTAAATGCGTATAATATCGAGAACATCTATTTTAATATGCTGATATTGGTATTTCCTGTTCTTGTAGAATTAATAAAAACATGGCGGTTGGAAAAGATGGCACTGACTGTGAAAGAGGCATGATAGTAGGAACCAGTTTGGTTGGCATCTCATTATTAAAAGTCGCATAATTGCTCTCTGTATCTCGAAGAATAGCCGTCAAGGTTATGAATACATGGAAGAAAATGAAAAAATGTACATCAAATAAGGAATATAGTGGGCGTAAAGCAACCCTGACAGAATGTGAGAGAAGAACCTTATTGCGAGCCGTAAAGCATGAACCAAAGACTGTCGCTTCAGACTTCGTTCATAACTAAACAAGAGTGTGCAAAAAGCAGTATCAGTCAAAATGATGTTATAAGAATTGTATTAAAGCCCCTCATAACACCAACCAGCGCAAAAACTCGAATGATGTTGGAGTTGGAGAGAATAATGGAAACGTTATTACGCTTATGTGGTGTAGTTTTTCCTCATTTCTTTCCATGTATTCACAACGTTGGGGGCTGTTCCTCAAGATACGGGGGCAATTACGCCACTTTTAATACTGAAACACCAACCAAATGGGTTCCTATTGCTATGCCTCTTTCACAGTCAGTGCCATCTTTTCCAACTGCCATATTTTTATTTATTTTACAAGAACGGGAAATACCAATATCAGCATATTAAAATAGATGTTCTCGATATTATACGCATTTACATATGAATTTAATAAATTATAGAGCGCCATTAATTATACCAGAAAATACAGCACCGAAAATGCGAGTGTTTCCATTATTTTGTCTAACCTCTGTGTGTGTATATATATATACACACACAGAGGTTAGACAAAATAATGGAAACACTCGCATTTTCGGTGCTGTATTTTCTATATATATATATATATATATATATAGAGAGAGAGAGAGAGAGAGGAGAGAGGAGAGAGAGAGAGAGAGAGAGAGAGAGAGAGAGAGAGAGAGAGAGAGAGATGTGTGTGTGTGTGTGTGTGTGTGTGTGTTTTAAACATTCATATATTCGGAGCAATATATATATATATATATATATATATATATATATATATATTTAGAACCTCGGTTAATCTCACAGATTTAGCATTGATCATTTACATTATTATTGCATTATTATACACAAAATATTTAACATAAAATTAACTTGTTTTTATTTTATTCGAATGTCAATTACACGAATACAAGAGTGAGGATTAAAAGAGTCGTGTAAAACCAGATGTAAAAAAATAAATAATTAAGTAGAAAATTTTTCACACCGATTACGACATTAATTTAATGACCATCATTAATTTTTTGTTTTTTTTTAATTTCTTTTTACTTAAGATCACAAAAGTTTATTATATCTCTCATATTATATATATCCCTTACTCTCGTTATTCTATACCCACGCTAGCGCCCCTGATTCAATGGGTAACACGATTTCTTCGAGGGTGAGGGGTTCGATTCCCGATGGTGTTGGTTAATAATAATCCAGTAGTTGGCATTAGTTTGGTATGAGTGTTGTGCCAGTTTGTATTCGCTCTTGACTAATTGCTAATTTATTATTCTATTCGCATATAGGCCTACTGTCAGAACCAAGGATGCGTATGAGTAATTTGTATAATACACACGGAATATGTAATCGAAACGGATCCTTAATGTTTGCATACGTAAGTTGTGTACGTACGTAATACATTATTCATTACGTACACAAAATCGTGGACGTGGAAAATGATAATATTTCGTAGTGTATACGCGGAATGAAATGCGTATATCGAAATGAGAGAAAGCTTTGAGGACCGGAACGTTACGCACAATAGGTACTGAGATTCATTATTCATTTGAGGGTCTAGATTCTACCGTTGGATCAAGATTGTGATCCTGCATTTGGATTGTAAAAAGAGGAATGTATGTACGGTATGATGTTTCTTCCCCATCCAAGATGAAGTTTAATCATCGAAGGATGTTTGGAAATATATACAGGGTGATTCAAAAGTTAGGTTACATAGGGCTTTTCTGTTTCTTTGCAGGTAAATGAGTTATGAGATGTTATCGAAGGAGGAGCGCATTGATGTGATATTCCTAGCTGGCTGCACAAGTGCATTGCCGTTAACGTTAACGGTGGCCATATCGAACATGTGATGTGACTATTCCCCCGTATCATTACATAATACAGTATTTCCCTATGTAACCTGACTTTGAATCACCCTGTACAGTATATACACGTAGGGTGGAGCGAAAACTACTTTTTTTCTAGTATGAAGTTCTAATAGTGATTAAAAAGTTGCATTTAGTGGACGATATATACCTGCCAAAATGTGAGTTCATTGTTTATTATTTTCAGCTGCCACCAGGGGGCTAAAGTTAACACAATTTTGTGTAAAAAGGAAAAAAATGCTTCTATTTTAGGTTTATCAAACTATTATAAAATTTTATCTTAGAATTATATAGTTTGATTAAGATTCGTAAATGATAAGAATTCGTTTTGTAAAATGCCTTTCATATGCTTAATATCTTCAGCTGCCACAAGAGGGCTGAAGTTAACTAAAAATGACAATTAAGTATGATTCTGTATTTACTTGAAAAAGGGAACAGTAATAAATTAGGATGTCTCTCCTCCTTTATACTGGCCTGAGACAGTTAAGAAACGTTATTTCGTGCCTTAGCGGAGTTACCACCCTTTCCCCAACCAACCTCCCTCTAGAAAGGGTTCTTGCTGAAGACTATTTAGTAATTTGCTTTTGTGTCAAATTTTGGCTGTTTTTTCCTTGATTCTAATGTAGCACGAATCCAACCGTCTCTGTTTGTAGGTCCGCAGACTGATCCAGCAGCGTCTGTAACGAGCTTGACGCATTTCTCTACGGCTTGTGTATGACATGGAAACTGAAATAATTCTGAATGAAGAGTAGTACCATGTTTGATGCATGATTCAATATCATCAAGAGAAACTCCTTTGGTTATCGGTGGTTCTGCTATCTGAAAATCTTGCCACAAAATGAGATCTGTATAGTCTTTGGCATAAAAATTTATTTCTGGCACCTTAAAATACCTGATACATCTGTTGCTTGAATGCATGCCCTTGCTTTATGATAGCCTAAATCCCAACTGACGCACATGCTCCCTTTCATCAGCTATCATTGCAATGAGAATGTTTTCTTGATTGCGTAATATGCATTTCGCTGAATGACTGAGTCATGTACTCTCTATGCCACATATGTTTAGCCCCATATTGGCATAATGGTTACGCTTTATCTGAAACCACATGGTGCGTATACCCTAACAATGAAAGTAGCTAATTCTTGTAAATTGCCTGAAGGATTCTCTGTGCTTGCATATAACCGCAGAGTCCTGTTTGCTGTGGTGAGCCACCTTGAATGTGATATATTGCCTGGACTCTTATGACTAAGACTCTTTGAGAATGTTCCACTTGATATAGCCTTGTGAATTTCAAGAAGGTATTTCTGGTCAGTACTTATGTCATCTACATCAACTTCACACATGTCCTCTGAATTTCAATGGGTTTGAAGTAACTATGGGAAGCTTTTTACAGTCTGAAAGTGCTCGGCCAATTTCTTCTGAAAATGCTCTTGGTCAGTAGTGGTACCATCCAAGTGATGGAACAGATGGCGCATGGAAGTTCATTAAGGTGTAAAAGGCATATCAGCCACTGCAATGGCTTATTAAAGGCTTCTTCCAGAATCTTATTGTGCCTCCAATACTACCAGTGTAACCACTGTCGAATCACAGCCAACTGCAACGATGTTCCCTATATCAACATTCCTTTCTTTCAAGCAATTCACTAGCGCTGTGCAAATGTATTTAGCTTTGCCACTGGAAGGTGTCACATGTGCAAAGTACAGAGAGTGTGGTTCAGATATTATGCTGATATGCTCTTCGCGTTTGGTTCTTTGGTGGTTAGAGCCACACTCTCCTGGACTTGAATCATTGTTTTATCCTTTCTGCCATCAAAGTATAATCCCGCATGGTTTTTGGCTCTCCTATCTGTTGTAGTTCCTTTCTCTGTTTTTGTCTTTCACGTCTTAGCTTACTTCTCCCTATAATATTCCCTTTGTCTTCGGGAGTAACAATTTTAAGATCTGCCAATACTGCAGAAGCAATAGCAGCCCCAGCTCTGTCCGACATTTTAAATCTATCACAAGTAATTGCTAATGAAGGCAGTGGCTCACGCATCTGTTGTTCTGATATTACATATTGAGTCGAGGTTGTATCTTCCTCATTATCTTCAGATATCTCTTCTAGTTGTTGAAGTTCACTTGTCTCTGTTTCGATTTGTAAGTTGGACGTATTGGTTATAGCAGCACTAGTTGTTTGTGAGGATTCCAGACGTGCTTTTTCCATTTCCTTTCGATGTTCTCTGCTTGTAATCGTCTTGTGTGTGCTATGTCAATGCTTCCTATCACCATTATTCTGCGTGTTCGTTGGTCATTTAAAAAATCCTGCTCTTTTGGGGGACTTTCTTACTCTTTCACATGAGCATCTCCTAAACTCCTTACATTTGCAGGTGCAGATGTCAAACAAAGTGCATTTTGAAGAGTTTTCAAATTCTTCAAGCTGATTTTTTGTACTTAGGCTGATCCTTGCGTGACTTGTATGGCTTTAATAAGGATCTGTATTTATCATGGTACACTCGCATCATCTGTAAAACGCGTGTATGTGAAACTATTGGCAAAGAGGCCTTCTTCCAAATATTTTCTACCTTTTTGGAAACTGCCTCTGCTATTTCAGAAAATGAAGGCTCCTTGTTTCATCTGCTCCTTCACTAAATGTTTTGTGAACAGTAATCTTTCATAATGCAGTTATAAGTTGGTAGTTGCATATCACTCATCTCACAAGGTACTTCAAATATGGCACACTTCATAGGTTCTCTAGTGAAATGTTTATATTTAATATTTGATGCCATAATATTTTTAAGAAAAATTCACAATCACAAAATATCCTGTAACATCAAAACATTATATAATTAATATATACAGTATAATATATTTTATAAGTATATATAATATATTATATAAATATATAATATATTATATAAATATATAAATATTATATAAATAAACTAAAATTATATAATACATTATAACAAGCATTTATAATAAAATCATATTATCTCTATATAAATCACTTTAAAATAAAGTTTATAATATTCCGATCATATTAAAAAACTCTCCGATCAACTGAGCGACTAGGCCTACTACCTAAGAAGACAATTGTTAACACACTGTTCTAATGACTCACAGAAAGAAATTCCTTCACACCAAAACCCTCCCCAAAACCCTCCCCTACAACATTCAGTGTAGGTAGTCTCAACATGACTCAGTTACTCTAAATTGTGTTAACTTCAGCTCTCTGTGGCAGCTGAAGATATTAAGCATATGAAAAGGCATTTTTACAAAACGAATTCATATCATCTAGGAATCTTAATCAAACTATTAGATAATTCTAAGCTAAAATTTTATAATAGTTTGACAAACCTAAAATAGAAGCATTTTTTTCCTTTTTACACAAAATTG
The DNA here is from genome assembly GCA_023014485.1 of Bathynomus jamesi. Lineage (NCBI taxonomy): Eukaryota > Metazoa > Arthropoda > Malacostraca > Isopoda > Cirolanidae > Bathynomus > Bathynomus jamesi. Next base: position 483,951 of record JAJOZX010003035.1, read on the forward strand.
TGTTAAATTTAGCCCACTGGTGGCAGCTGAAAATTTTAAACAAATGAACTCATATTTTGGCAGTCATATTTTGTCCACTAAATGCAACTTTTAGTCACTATTAGAACTTCATACTAGAAAAAAAGTATTTTTCGCTCCACCCTAATATACAGTATGTATATATATATATATATATATATAATCAATGTTTTTTAAGCCTATATAAATAAATTGTCATAGGTAGAAGAAAGGCATCGCTCCATATACTGTATATATATATATAATCATTAAGAGATTCATATTTTCAGCTTTGAATATGTTTCAGCCTGAATATGTTTCCGTGACACATATTTAAACGTCCCACATCACAATTTCTATTCACATTTGCATGCAACATCATATCTCAAATATCTCAAAACTACATTAAAGCTTTAATTAAAAAAAAGAATGAGGGAAAAAGGAATATATGTTTTTTTTTTTTATCATTTTTCCTATCATATATTTCGCTCTTATTTAGCGCGAGGCTGTTTTTTTTTTCTTTTACCGCATTTTTTTTTAATGATGTACCGAAAGAGAGAGACCTTTTTTTTTTCTTTTTAACCTTCGCTTGTTTCACGTTCAAATACGTACCTTTTTTCATTTTCTTTTTCGTGTTTTTCAAAGGCATATCCAACGAGACACAATCACTACTGTAGATAAAAACTTTGAAATTTGGACGTTCTCTCGTTTGCCTTTATGTTCCAAGTTCTTGCTAGGGTGAATTTTGTTTCATATGGTTGGTTGGTTACTCGCTCCTCGAAATTATTGTTCTTTGGCGATTTTTCTGAGGATATTTACTCGACTATTCTCATACATATAATATCTTTCTTATATAGGCATTCGGATATAGTCCAAATTTTGCATATATATATATATATATGTGTGTGTGTGTGTGTTTGTGTTCTACGGCGCATGTCTATATTTAGATAGTTTAAAAAAATGTATATATCGAATATCGCAAATATTGCAGATTCGACACAGTGAGAGAGAGAGAGTGAGAGAGAGAGAGAGAGAGAGAGAGAGAGAGAGAGTCTATCATAAATGCTCACTTTCTTGCTGTTGTAGTAGTAGAGCGATGCTATTTTGTGGGAGTATGAATGTGTCCATGAGTGTGTGTGTGTGCGTGATCGTTTTTCGTTAGCTTGAAATAAATGCATGAGGTGAGAAAAAGAACGAAAGGCTTGGTATTAAATTCGCTGTGATAGCACCAAAGTTATTAGTGCTTGTTACGAAATTCACTGATAAACTGTAATTGGTTTGAAATATAAGTTTATTTTTTCAAAGGTAACAAGGTCAGTTAACATTTGGAACTGACTAGGAGAAATTTCAGTTTTGAAACCTCTCTGCGCAGAGGTGTATTTCATTTTACAAATTTATAAACTGGTAATATTTGAATGTTTAAATGCAATTAAGTTATTTTAATTGTTATTTTCTGTTATGGTTACATTTAAAGTTATTGCTGATGTTCTGAACACTTTTTTATAATTGGGTGTATTCGTAAATTCATAGTAATATTTCAAACGTGAACGCCATTCAAGGTCAAAAGTTTCATTGAACTTTTTTGCAAACGAGGATTTGTCTGCAGCGAATAAACTCGGTAGTGTATGTTCTGCGCCAAATATAGTCATCAGTGTGCAGCTGGTCGATCCCTCCAGTTCATTTTGAATCCACGCTAAGTTTAAGTATCCCGTTTCCTGGCCGTATTGCTTTAATTACAGTAAATACAGTGACTAATTACAGTTACTAATCGAGAATATCTGTGTGCACACCATCATTTAACAAATGACGGGCGGTATGGTTTCATGCCGAGATCTTTTGTCATGTGATCTCTCAGTGTGGACATGGGGACTGCAAGTTCTTGTGATCGTTTCCGAAGTGATTTTTTCGGTGAACGAGCCACCGATGCAGTCACACCTTCACATTGTTCTGCTCGCGTTGTTGGTCTTCCCGACCGTGGTCTGTCCTTGATGGAGCCATTTTCAAACAGCTTTTTCTCCCAGCGTAATACCGTCTTGTTTGGTTGTGCAGCCTTATTGAATCTTGTGTTGAAATCATTCTGGATATCATGCATCGTTTTGCCAGTATGTGACCTTTCATGAACCCATGTGCTCAACACTACCCTTTCCTCCAGAGTGTAAGTGGATTGGTCTGCCATTGTTCACACAACTCCAATACCTGGAAAAGAAAAAATTTCAATGAATCTCACATAAATTCAATTAATCACACAAAACATTAAGTTGGTATTACAATATGTAAATTTTGTAGGGGGTGACGGGACTTTTCGAACACCCTGTATATAAATATTGTATGTCAAACAGTGGTTAGGTGTGGGTTATTTTGCTTGGAATAGGATTTTAGTATTTAAGTTGTTAGTAATTGCGCTCAAGTTAATATACAGGGTGTACATAAAGTCAGGATCTATTTTTGTGAAGCACTTGGAAATTATATGGAATTCAATCATAAAATGATAAAGTGGTAACATTTATTAAATAATTAAGAGTAGGATTCGACGTGACGCCCATCAGTATCCCTGCACAGCTCAAATCGTTCCGCAACATTTCTAAACACATTCTGGAGCATTTGCGGGGTTATGTTATCTGCAGCAGTTCGTATACGTGTACGTAAGTTTTCAAGACTCGTAATCTTCGTCTGATAGACGCGCGATTTGATAAAGCCCCATGCAAAAAAATCTAAAGGGGTTAAATCTGGTGATCTCGCTGGCCAAGGTCTGTTGCTTCCGCGTCCGATCCAGCGATTTGGAAAACGTCCATTTAGATAATCCTGAACAATTTTGGCGTAGTGACAAGGAGCACCATCATGTTGATAGACGACGGGGATAGGATTGTTAGTACCGTCGTCTATCAACATGATGGTGCTCCTTGTCACTATGCCAAAATTGTTCAGGATTATCTAAATGGACGTTTTCCAAATCGCTGGATCGGACGCGGAAGCAACAGACCTTGGCCAGCGAGATCACCAGATTTAACCCCTTTAGATTTCTTTGCATGGGGCTTTATCAAATCGCGCGTCTATCAGACGAAGATTACGAGTCTTGAAAACTTACGTACACGTATACGAACTGCTGCAGATAACATAACCCCACAAATGCTCCAGAATGTGTTTAGAAATGCTGCGGAACGATTTGAGCTGTGCAGGGATACTGATGGGCGTCACGTCGAATCCTACTCTTAATTATTTAATAAATGTTACCACTTTATCATTTTATGATTGAATTCCATATAATTTCCAAGTGCTTCACAAAAATAGATCCTGACTTTATGTACACCCTGTTTTGTAAACTTAAGCGTTTTCATCTTCCTTCCGCATTCTGGTGAAGGTGTCTGATGTTATAAAGGAAAGTTAGGTGGAGTTCGATTTAAGTTATAACTTGGGGGGTTCGTGAAACGGAAAGGTCAACCAAGAGTTAATTAAGGACAGAAAACCCTTTATAAAGTTAGTGTTTTTGTTTCTGAAGTAACTCTTCCCAGAGGAATTCACGCGTTTTACACACACACACACACACACACACACACACACACACACACACACAAACCACATATTCACACGATAACACTAATTATTTCTGTCAAATGGATATGAAATGCTTAATGTTTGGGGGGAACTTTTAAGAGTTATTGCCAGCCATTATTCATTTACTAGAGCAATTTATAGTGTGTAAATAAAGACACACACACACAACCACACACACACACACACACACAACACATATATATATATATAGTATATATATATATATATATGCCTGACCACCGTGAAATGAGGAATCATCGCACGGAACACCTGAAAGGTTGAAAGGAAAGTTATAAAATGTGTTTTCTTTTAGGTTCATTTTCGATATGCAGTCCAAGTACCTATAATAATTCTTTTAAGACTAAATACAGAGATTTTAAGGACGTAAAAGTTACAGTATTTCTTGACACTTATTCAAGCAAAAGATCATAGACACAGGGAAATACACTCAAGGAAAGTTGTGAATTCATATCCTTTTTGGGAAGAGATATTGATTTTTGTTAAATAAATTGGTGGTTACGAACAGTATATATATATATATATATATATATATATATATGAGGTTCATTTATAGTTGTTATTTATATGACATCCTTTTAATGAAGTGAAAATATTTTAAACATGCGGGTTTTCCCGTGGCCATTTTATACAATTATACATATATTGACCGTTTTAGTGTTTGCTTTTCTTTTGCCGAGTGAGCTTTTGTTCTCTTGTTCCGTATTATTTACGTAAACTTTACATAGAAAATGAGCATTCTATTGAAAACCCCCTCAACACAATTGAAATTTTATACAACTCGTAAATTTGGTATACACACAAAGAGGGCTTTTCACTCATTCATTTTACCAATATATGTAAGGGCGGGATCTCATTACCTGCCTTAATGGGTTGAATTTTTTATTCTTTTAAATTTCTGCGTTACGGAAGAGTCAATGAAAACAAAGGAGAATTAAATAGCTTTGCGTGTATGTAGACGATCTTAGATAACTGAATGTCATTCCGGTGACCTAAAACGACAAAGCTATATAAAAACTTACCAGACTGCAGGGTTAGGTTTTCGTCCTTCCACCTAAAACAGGCTTTTGCAGTACAGTATGGAATGCGCTTAATGCTTCGTTTCATTTTAATTTGTATTTTATACATAATTTATACTTTATTAATGCGTAAATAAGGAAATAAACACACACACACACACACACACACACATATATATATATATATATATATATATATGAGAGGACACGGTAAGATGACAAACGGTGTAGCTTACGGCAGCTAATGCCAGGTGACAGCACTACTCTGCGTCACCAGGTGTTTGGAACATATACGTAGGCAGCAAAACAGACGTGCGTTCCCAGCTGCCAACGACTGCGCATCGAGTGAAGTGAGTTACATACATTTCGTCTGTATTCTGAGAGAATTCGCTTTGTCTTCAGCTTTCACTCTGTTGCATACATTAACCCTTTAAGGCCGGAATTTTTTGTAGGTTTAAGTTATGAATGCGTGTATTTGAAATGCTACCAATTTGTACCTGTCGTCCTTAAAGGGTCAAGAAAGAAGAGAAAGAGAGCGGGTCATTTTGTCTGCAGAAAAGATGGCGAATGTGTTGCGTTTTCAAAAAGGTAACAGCCAAGACAGGAAACTCGTCTCCCCAAGACTTTGAGGGGAGGGTACCCCAACGGCGGACCTATACCCATTTCATTAACAAGACCAAACAATCGACACTAAAATCTAATAACCTAACTTAACTTAATCTAACTTGGACTAATCTAACTTAGTCAGCGCAACCTACCCTAACTTAATCTGACCCATAATAATTTGTCGATTGTTTGGTCTTGTCGGTGAAATGACGTTAGTTCCCCAACAGTCACTTTTAGACAGAGTATTTCACCTCATTTCACCGACACTACCAAACAATCTACAAGTTACTGTAGGTTACAGTAAGTTAGGCTAGACTAGTTATGCTAGGTTAAGATAAAATTAGGTTAGGTTAGGTTAGGTTAACTTAGGTTCGGTTAAGTTAGATTCAGTTAAGTTAGGTTCGGTTAAGTTAGCTTTTTAGTGTGTTGATTTTTTTTGTTTTGTCGACGAAATGTGTATAGCTACTTATGGTTAGTTTTATTGTTTGAAATATATACGGCAGCGAAAGAGTTAACAAGAAAAGCAATTACATTTTCAATTTTTGGTAATTACTCTTAATCCTTTCCAACTCATGAACCCACGATACTGAGTGACGATAGTGCAAGTTTTTTCACTAATTTGAAAATAATTAATCGGACCTCAAAGGGTTAAAAGAACGAACATTTTGGTGGAAACCCTTTTTAAGTGTGAAAAATGTTGAATGAAATAATTTGAAAGTAAAAAATATGAAATTTTTTAGAAGTTGTGCTCGTTTTAATTAAAAAGTTAAAAAAACACTAAGTATCGCTAACTTAACCCGTCTTTTCTCTCTCTCTCTCTCTCTCTCTCTCTCTCTCTCTCTCTCTCTATGTACGAGT